>DWCF01002349.1:0-24449 GCA_018230265.1 Delias oraia | reverse complement strand
GGTTCGGCTGCGGATAACCTCATTTCTGATTTTATCTCGCAGCGAGACTCCGAGCATTGCCCTCTCCATAGCTCGCTCAGTGACTCTGAGCTTCTCCATTAGACCCATCGTAAGCGACCACGTTTCAGATCCATATGTCAACCCATCTGCTCCGTTATCCGCTAAACCATAAAAAATTGTATATAGTTAATTCGGGTAACAAAAGTTTCAAATTTAATTCACATAGCTGATTCAATAATAATTGTATAATGTTTTCGTAAAAGGACAATTGTGTGTAATTTACTGTATTAATTGCTTTAGCTGCCGCACAAGGTTTATTGTTAACATATAGGCTCGGCATAAGGTCAGCGAGTGAATCACTCGAGGCGCGCCTTTTATCCTCGTGAAGGGGTGTAGAGATTTTGAAAATTTATACAAATATCTAATAATAATATTGCGAACTTTTTTTGGTAACAATATTACTTATAAACTATTTTTTATTTTATTCTATAGTGAACACCGAAATAGGTGTGTCTCCTATATGGTAAGAGAACACCGCCGCCCATGAACAACCGAGCCATAGCGTTGGGTGTGTTGCTGGCTTTTTACGCCGAACATGCGGCACTTTTAAGGGTCTCCGATACTCACTCTGCGAACCACAGTACAA
This sequence comes from Delias oraia, assembly GCA_018230265.1. NCBI lineage: Eukaryota > Metazoa > Arthropoda > Insecta > Lepidoptera > Pieridae > Delias > Delias oraia. Next base: position 23,803 of record DWCF01002349.1, on the reverse strand, counting down.
GTACCGATTCACGCTGACTATTCTGTGAGCCCGTGGTATTACTTCAGACGAGCGGAACGTAAAACAGTACTTGTACTGTGTTTCGCAGAGTGAAGGTGGATATCACAGGCCCATAAAAATGCCACTTAACTATGCGCGGACTGTGGCGCGGTTGTTCATGGGCGGCGGTGTTCTCTTACCATATAGGAGACCCACCCGCTCCGTTGTGCGCTATAAAATAAAAACATTTTTATGTATATTAATTTATATTTATTTTGTGATAGATCGTGCATTTCGCTTGGTGATTTGTATAGGAACACATTTATATGATTGACGCCCTCCGTTCAGGTTTCACTTGTTGCTTTCGACTTTCCTATTCTTTAGAATGCACAACGCGGAGTTATATGTCTATTTTGAATATAGCACGCGTTTAATTATTTAAATTAATTATTTTCTATAATAATATTATAAAGTGAAAATATTAGTTTGTTTGTATTGAATTGGCGAATTGATGGATATTTTATTGTATAGCGCACAACGGAGCAGGTGGTTCTCCTATATGGTGAGAGAACACCGCCGTCAATGGACAACCGTGAGATAGTCCGCGCATTCGTAGGGCTTCTCATATCTTTACTCAGCGAAACAGAAGAAGCGTCGTTTCGAGTACAACTACCAATGCAGCCCGTGTAATCACTTCGGACTAGGCGGCCCATTTGGTGCGTTGTTGGTTTGTATTCATCGCTGATAAGCTACAATATCTCAAACGAAAAGAGACTGTACTTATTTTTTTTTAAGTTATAATTTTTATTATTATTATAAGTCCACCTTGTTGGTAGACGTCCCACGTTGCGCTTGTCGGTCCGTGATCTCCACTCTAACACTTTTCGCCCCCATCTGCCAACCGCTCGACGTGCGATGTGGCCTGCCCATTGCCACTTCAGCTTGCTAATTCAGCGGGTTATATGGATAACTTTAATTCGTCTACGGATCTCCGATCTAGAACAAAATATTGTAGGTAAATACTTTAGTTTGAAGTACTTTACTTTTTTAGGGCTCCAAGTCGTATTGGTTTGGAAACACCACAGCAGCTTCTAATTTCACGGAGTGGTAGTGGTTAAAAATCGTCGATGTTCGATGATGAAATTTAGTTACAAATATCAATTCAAACAGCTGTTTAGAAGATTCTCCTTGAATAATGCGTTCCATCTGGACATCCTTAAGATGGGTGGCGTATGCGTAGCCAGATTTTTTCCTGTAAAGTAAAGCGTCTATTAATTAGCAATCACCTTATAATAGATTGTATAAACGACCCAGTTTCGATAGCCAAATGAAATCGCGAGTGTGAGTGATTTTTCCTCGTTGGTCATAAATTATGTATGCGCCGATTGTCTATTACGGTCACGTATTGCGCGGCCAAAGAAACGTTCGGTAGTTACTTGTTAGCATCGGCAGATGGGCTGTTTTGCGGTATTAAATACACATTCCTTAAAAGCCGGCAACTCACACGCGGATCCGCAAGCCCTGGAGGTGTCCATGGGTGGAGCACCGCTTATCCGAGATGATTCTTCTGTTCGTTTACCACCGGTTCTATATAAAAAGGGGGTCTCCTTTAAGGTATCTCTATCTTTTTGACTGTATATAAACTCTTCCACTTTGTTCTATGAGCAGACAGAGCCGAAGGGCTGAACACGTCGCATGACAATTGCCGCGTTTCGCAATGCGTCAACTCGTCAAATGGGTCAAGGTCGCCCCGCCCCGAGTACCGGTGCGCCCGTTTCGTCATCACACTGCAAAATTATCGAGGGCAAAACATTAGGTATACGAGAAATGTGCCAGCATTCGTAATTACATCTCATTAAACCTACACAGCATCAACCAGCCGACTGTACCCGTGATTTTTAAATTTCTCACGCGTCAGAGAGCCGTGCTGTCGCACAAATTGGGCCGGCTCGTCGGAAGTGATACCACGGGCTCGCGGAACACCAGCGTGAAACAATAGTTGTGTTGCGTTTCGCTGATTGGGTGCGGCTATCAGAGGCTCGTGAAATCGCCTGCAACACAACCTGAACGTTGATAGTGGCGCGGTTGTCCATTGTCGGCGTTACCTCCATAAATGAATACCACCTTTGCACATACACTTTTATTTGTTTTTAAAAAGCCTTTTTCATTTTGTCCGATCTGCTTATAGATTTAGAATCAGACGAATAGTTTTGTTTTATTATTGATATTATACTCAGAACTTCACCCTTTTAGTAAAGGTGTAAGTAAAAATAAAATTTCAAAAATAAAATAAAATTTAACTTTGAAATTTATAGGATATGTGCGTTCCTAGACTCCTAGGGGTGAATATTACGATTTGATTTCCGTGTCTTGTACAGTTGGGAGAAAAAACTTGCGTAACATTATCAGAATAACAGTAATCGGAAAACTTAACTATAGCAAGTACCAGATTTTAGAGATAGATACGCTAATCAAACCATGAGCGTGTATAAAGCTAGCTTTTGCAGGGTCGCGGGTGCGTTGTCGGCTTCTTAGGGGTAGGTACACTGTTTTTGTCAGTCTTGTTCTAAGGTTCTTAAATTAAAATACACTGCTTATGTAACAGGCACTACGTACCAAGAATAACAGAGCTTTTTTTATCAAAATGAAGTTTTATTACCCATTAATTAATAAATATTTATGTCGAAGATCATATTGATTTGTGAACAGGGTTTTTTTTAACATGTAAATATCTGAGTTACACACAGTACAATTAATTGAAACCCTTAAACAAAGGAAAACAGCATTAATGAATGTTTTTCTACAAGTTTTTATTCGATAATATATTTTTTTATTATCAGTAACCCCCGTATAAGGGCCATGCTCAAGCATATGCGGACGCACTAATTGGGCCGGCTCTACTGTGTGTGTCTACACTCGCTGAGTGAATGAGGATATCGGAGGGCTTAAAAAAATCTCGCTTAAGTGGCGTAAAACCCGGCAACGCAACGTATGCGCGGACTGTGGCTCGGTTGTCCATGTTCTCTTACCATATAGTAGACCCATCCACCTGTTTCGTTGTGCACTATACTATAAAAATTAAAAAAAGTAAAAGTTTCGTTCCCTTATAACAGCTTTTACGTAGCAGATAGGTCTCTTCAGTGGTAAGAGAGCACCGCCGCCCATGGACAAACGCGCACAATACACGCTTTGGTTGTGTTGCTTGCTCTTTCCGCTTTCTTTCCGGGCCTCCGATTTCCTCACTCACTCAGTGTGAAACCGTAGGTATTCTATGTGCCCTTGGTAGTACTCGTTCTACAATTTTTCGCTTTTTATTCAATATTTATTCATAAGTATCTTAGTTTTTAATCCCTCGCTCGTTACGTATGTCTTAGTATGTAATAGCATTGTATATATTTATTATGCCGGTTATTTCGCTGTCAGTTATTAATATTGACTTTTCTCGTCGCCTGTACGGTGCCGCCGCTATGTCGCGACTGTCCCATTGTCGTGTGACGTCACCCTCCGTATTAAGTGACGTCACCCCACTGTTACACAAGTGACGGTGGAACAATGGTGTTTTTTTAGCCACAAGTGATTTTCACTTAAGTGCTATCGGAAGTACCTACTGGATTTTTTAATGGAAATGATGGCAAACGAGCATGAGGCTCACCTAGAGTAAGCACCTAGCTCTTGCGGGGCCGTGAGTGCGTTGTCGGCCTTTAAGAAATATGTACGCTCTATTCTTGAAGGTCCCAAAGTCGTATTGGTTTGGAAATACCTCTGCTGGCAGCTGATCCCTCAGTTAGGACTTCAGGTTAATATTTTTTTTGATTCAACAGAAATGCCACTCTGCGTTTTCCGTTACGCGGTCGTCACTCGAGAACCTTTCTTCCCCATCGGTTGTCGGTTCGTCGAGCGATGTGACCAGCCCATTGCCATTACAACTTACTGTACATATATGGTAACACTTAAAACTCATAAATGTTCTCAATAAACTGCTATTTTAATATTGTTAATCCTGTTTTTTTTTTGATTTAATATCTTTGTAATTTCTTGACCTTGAAAGGAAATTATTTATTTCGTAAGAATCGTTAACGTTATGTTGTTATCAATTCTAAGTGTTAACTGTTAATGATAATGAGATGGTTAAATTTGGCACGTTTTCAATAATTCTTGTATAGGTGAGGTAACATTATGGATATTTCAATTCATCTCGTACGGCCTGGCTAGCTCAGTCGGTAGAGCATGAGACTCTTAATCTCAGGGTCGTGGGTTCGAGCCCCACGTTGGGCGACACTACTTTTTTGTTTTTTTTTTTATTTTACATTTAATAACATCTGACTAGCAAGAAAATACATCAACACGACTAAATTGTTAGCTTTTTTATTTCATATTGAAGTGTTTTTTTAAGGTTTTTACGGTTATAATCGAGGTTTATTGACGTGTTTGCCCACATCACATTTCACTGAATTTTATTTTATGCAAATATGTGGTAGCAAATGAGCAGCAGGCTCACCTTGGACAAGCGGTCTTCCAACCTAGCTCTTGCAGCGCCGCGGGTGCGTTATCGGCCTTTAAGAGATTGGTACGCGCTTTATATCATCTAATTGTGCATATTTCTAAACAGTTTAGGTATCCGTAAAACAGCGCGATTTATATTTTAGCAATTATTTAGAAAATATTTAAAAAACATGATGGCGCCAAAACAGATATCGGATTGATATTGAAGATTATTAAACGTGTTTTAATAATGTCTATCTGTAGCAATGTAGCTTTAAGCATGTAGGCATATTTCTAACCTGACTTTAAAAAAAATATATTTTTAAGGTATTTTGAGGTCGTTTCTTTTTCAAATATAATTAGGATTAAACGACATGCATTAGCAAGGATTGTCCTCCATCAAATCTTATGTGTCACAATTTATTTCTAAACGTCTTTTCGTTGTTTTTTTAACGCGCCATGTGGTCAGCGACGGGTATTTTTGTGTGGAGTTGCGTGTGTACCAGGTTAGGTACGTTGTACGGCTGTATATGTTACTTGGATTTTTTTATCCAGCTACAGAGTTTTGCTGAGTGTATACTACTGCATTTTGAGAGCCTCGTTGCTAAGTGGTTTAATAGGTCTACCTCGACGCGTCTTATCGGGTTCGAATCCCTATAATTTATAATTTATTCGGTCTCTGGAAGCGCTTGACAGTGGTCGGGCGAGTGTTTTGATACTGTCACAGTCATGTTGAGGCATATGCATAAGCACTGATTGAATAGGATAGACCGAAGTGACATCACGGGCTCACGGAATACTCAACGCGAAATAGTAATTGTGCTTAAAACGTTGCTTCTACTGTGTGTCGCTGAGTGAGTGTGGAAATCGGAGTCCCTTAAAAATGCGGCTTAACTGGCGTAAAAAGCCGGCAGCACAACTTATGTGCGGACTGTGGTGCGGTTGTCTTGGGGCGGCGGTGTTCTCTTATCATACAGAAGATCCACTTGCTCGATTAAAAAAAAAAATTATCTGATTATCTCTGAGGAGCTGTTTCCATTAATACCTGCGGTAGAGTTTGATCATCGAACATCGAGGCGGGTTTACAAAGTTTCATATATATCACATCCATGTTTGTGGAGGCTTTTTTTATGCTATTTGCTTCCATCGTACTATGGAATCAGAAGTCTGTAGAAGTATTTCCAAACCGATACCACTTGGGGATCTTCAAACAGAGAGCATACATATGTCTAGAGGCTGGCAACGTATCATCGGCCCAGCAGAGACTGCGGGGGTGTCCATGGACGGAGGGCCGCTTATTCTACATGAGCCTCGTTCTCTTTTTCCTTACGACTTTAAGTCTCTGTCCTCTGACTTACATAGTTAATGATCAAGACCAAGACCGCCTTATTTTAGCAAGAGCAAGACTGACCGTGTAAGACGTGAGCAAGAACAAGACTAAGCCTGCAAGACTCGCGCGTCTTGCAGTTATATTTTTTAGCAGTGATTTTTGGAATTTCTCGTTAAATCTTTGACATATTTTATAAATCTGGTTGTTCTTTACTATGGCTATGCTAATTCAAGCTCAAAATGTTCCTAGGTATGTTCTGATAGGTTTTTCTAAGATCTGTGGTAAACTAATAAATATCAATAGTCTAATGGGTAAATTCAAGACTTGTAAGACTCTTGCTTCAACACCAAGACCAATACCAGGTGTATTGGCGCAAGACCAGGACTGGCTCACGTCTTGCATTTGGGCAACACTAATTGTAACATCTCAAACTAATTCCTAGCAAATAAAATGCACCGTATTAATTGAACTGAATAAATTCACTCTCGAGAAATGTAAATTTAAAACAATTTCTAATGGTTACACAACCGGCGCTCGCATATGCAAATCTTCGCGAAAGTATTATGACATTTGACAGGTCATAATTTACAGATAATATTATAGAGAACGTCTTGTAAGCAATCGTGAAGTGGGGGAAGGGTTTATGGTATAGCTGGCAACGGAGTAGACGGGTCTCCTCTATGGTAAGAGATCGCCGCCCATGCACAACAGCGCCAAAATCCGCACTTGTTGTGTTGCGGGCATTTTACGCCGCTTAAGCGGTATTATTTAAAAGGCCGTTTATCTCACTCACTCAGTGAAACACAGAACAAGTACCGTTTTACGCTAAGTATTCTGTGAGGCCGTGGTATCGCTTCGAATGATAATCATTATTGTTTATATATATGTATTACGTTTTAGTGGAAAAATGCTTGGCGTATTTATACTTTTGTACCGACAATCAATTTGGCAATGGCGTGCGGGAAAAAGGCCAGCGTCCTGTCATTGACAGTCATTAAAATTAAACTTAACATTAAAATTAATATATATGTACGTATTCCGGTATAGAATAAAACAAAACTGTCATACGGGAAAAGGGTCCTATCAGTGAAAGATACAATAACAAAAATTATAAATTTTTTGTCTAGGACGTTTAATTGTATACGGACTGGAAAATTCTTAGTGAAGCCTATACGAATTGGCAATGATAATGTATGTCTATGTCATACGGGAAAAAGGCCAGCCTCCTATGAGTGAAAGATCTTTTAAAAATGTTTCTATATATTAAATATATATACTTAATATATTATTATTCGTTTCAGGTAATTCAAAGATGGGTAATACGAGAAATCTCACCTTGAATGTGGTAATTCACTAGCTTCCGTCTTCTACGTAGCTCGCTGGGCTATATAAGTCTATAATCTGTGGTAACTATTACAAAGTAAAAGACTTTTGGTGGAATTTTTACAATGTTCTTTTTTATATTATTTTAAAATGGTATTTTTGGTGTAAAATTGGTTTTTTAAACATACAGCAGTCATTAAAGTCAACAAATGCTTCAGTATGGTTCTATGTGTAAATCGTTGGTATTTTAAACTAGTAAATGGTTTTAAAAACGAAAAAAAATCTCGAAAACGAGTTTTCCCGCCAAGTTCATTGTCATTTCCGTTAGTTGTCAATTAGTCGGCCATTTTTAATGATTGTGCGCGCGGAATCAGTGACTATTGTGAAGTGTGATACAGGCTGTTCTGTTGTCAGTTCATTAGTCTAAAGAAGTATTAACTAAAAGTTGGCGGACTTCTTAAATTAAATCCTGACTTTCATTTGGACTATAGACTTTATAGAAAACAATTTTGCATTGCAGTCGGTTACTTTAGTTATTAAGACAGTATCTCTTGCAGTATGCCTGGTTGTAGTAATAATTACTATTGCATATCTATTTACTTAAATAAATAAAACATTTTCAGTTTAGCTACACCAATTATAACTCGAAAAAAGCGGGATAGATCATGAAGTTTGGTGTGAAGGTAGCTGAAAGACTGAAATAATACATTATAGGATTATTAGTTTTTATCCGATTAAGAAAAAGTGGGTTAATGCTTCTAGTGTATCAGTTTTTAAGAATGATCAAGTATAACGTAATGCAATTATTGAAGATTTTCCAAACAACCCGAGTAACGCGCAATATTTTTCTGTACTCTAAGCGTTAAGTTACACACAAGTGACTTCTTTTAACGAAAATACCGGGAAATTGAAATATCTTAATCGTTCAATAATACTAAAACATCGAAATTTTACCCGTGGGAAAGCCACGCTGAAGCATATATGCGGATGCAAGAATTGCGCCGGCACGTGAAGTTATACCACGGGCTCACAGAATACTCAACGTGAAACGGTACTTTTACTGTGTTTCGCGGAGTGAGTGAGGATATCGGAGGCACTTAAAAATGTCGTTTAAGTGGCGTTAAAAAGCCGGCAGCACATCTAATGCGCGGACCGTGACGCGGTTGTCAATGGGCAGCGGTGTTCTCTGACCGTATAGCTGACCCACCTGATCCCGTTATTGTATAAAAAAAATGAATAAATAGCGCGTAATACATTCGAGAGATACCTCATAAATAAAATATAAGCGATTTTTTTTTAAAGGATTATCGCTGTCGGCATAAGGCCTCCACAGCTTCTCGCGGGCTCGCCGAGGGCTTATAAACGAAATTGAATGCTCCTTTTTAAATTGGCATAGTGTTGCCCACATGCTTAGCTTAGTCTTGGTCTTGCGCCAATACACCTGGTATTGGTTTTGGTCTTAGGATTGCGCTCCCAGTCTTTGTCTTGGTCATGCAGCAAGAGTCTTGCAAATCTTTCAATTACCTATTAGACTATTGCTCTTTATTAAAGTTAACTCGGATCTTAGAAAAGCCTATCAGAAAAGAAACATGTTGAGCTTGAATTAGCACAGCCATAGTAAAGACCAACCAGATTTATAAAATATGTCTAAAGATTTAATGAGAAAGTTCAAAAATGACTGCCAAAAAAATTGCTACCAGACGCAAGAGTCTTCCAGGCTCAGTCTTGTTCTTGCTCAAGTTTTACACGATCAGTCTTGGTCTTGCTAAAATTAGGCGGTCTTGGTCTTGGTCTTGCACTAAGACTGAATTTGGGCAACACTAAATTGGCGGGTCCGAGGATTGCTGTGGATTCATAATTGTGTCCGGAAGATGACAACCGGATCCAATAGTTTATTAATAATCCCGCGTATCGCCACATGCTGTATAGTCCTTGTAATACGTAAGTCATTCTTGTTTCTAAATTGAGTGGTGGAAAAAAAAACACGGCGACCGCACCGCTAAGGTTCAACTGCTGACCTAGTAAATAACGGGACGCTTTGTCAAGTATGTATATACGCACATGTGGGCTCGATTTTTTTATGTGAAGCTTTTTGTAGACTCGTAGACGAGCGATTAAGCCACCATGACGTCATGGTACTCACCGGGTTCAATGCACGGTCTGTAAAAAAAATAGGATATTTAGTCGGCTTTTGGAAGGACTGGTGCGTGTCTAAACGTTGTCTTACTAAGTTATTTTTTAAGGTTCTACAATACCCTCACTCAGTCAGAGAAACACAGTAGAAGTAGTTTTTTTTATAGTACAGCTGACAACGGAGCTACGGTCTATTATATGGTAAGAGAAAACCGCCGCCCATGCACAACCGCGCCATAGTCCGCGCATTGGTTGTGTTGCCGGCTTTTTACGCCACTTAAGTTATTTTTAAGGGTCACACATGTCTTCATTCACTCAGCGAAACACAGTACAAGTACCGTTTCACCAGCATATGGCTCTCCTACGGGTGAAAACGCATCTCCCTTGATGTTCGCTTCATGAAGGATCTAACGTATGTTTTTTCTTTGCATTTGAAACGTGTTGTGTCCAGCATTAAGTTTGTCTCTGCTTTTAGTAATATATTACACGCTTTTTACACGGTAGCTTGAGAGTGAAATTGGAGCGGTGTCATGTGGGTCGCTCGCTCATGCAACGACGAGAGTAAAACCTATTAACCCACCTACGCAAAGGCATAAACAATCTGAATATTTAAATAGACATAGAAATAACAGGCTGTGAAATTATTATACCGTTTTTGTACTCTATTTATCCATCTTCTAACACACGGTGTTTCTATTGTTTCGCTGAGCGGGTGAGGATATCGGACGCCCTTAAGTGGCGTAAAAAGCCGGCAACACAACCAATGCGCTGACTGTAGCGCGGGGTTGTCCAAGGGTAGCGATGGTCTCTTGTGATATATAGAAGACCCGCCCGCTCCGTTGTCCGCTATACCATTAAAAAATCTTTGAAAAATTTCTTCTTTATTGTTAATTTTATCCGCATTTTGTCCTCCATATATTAGATTACTAATTAAGTGTGTAAATAGATTATTAGGAGTAGATTTTTTTACCAGCGTGAGAGTCATGCTAAAGCATTGGGTCGGCTTGTCAGTGTTACCACGGGCTTACAGAATACCAATGAAAGTGTACTTTGTTTTGCGAAGTGAATGAAGACACCAGGGACCCATCAAAGGGCACAATCATTCGATGTGGATTGCGGTTGCCCATGGGTGGTTGCAGCTCTTACCATCTGAGCGTGGGTCTGCCTCGCAGTCCGCTATATAATAAAGGTAAAATTGGTACGAAAAGACATATTATAACATATAAGCAAAAATATATTAAAAGATCACATGTATGTTTAAAGCTTCAGATGTAACTCGATTGTTGGGAATGCGGTTGTGTTGAACCTGATATGGGAGGGAAAAAAGAAGCCTCCGAAGGCTGGTGGCACTTACGGCGTTTGTTCACTCGTAGGTATCCAGTTCGTATAGATGTAGCCCCGCGTCCGCTCGCCGAATCGAATCACATAAAAACACAAAAAATGGCTCCCATACATTTACTATGAAAGTGCGTCCAATAGCGACACGGCGGTGATGCGATTCGACTCGACTCGGCGCGCCTGCACTTTAAATCGACGCTTGGCTTTATATTTACGGGCGTACACGTAGAAGCACAAACGCTCATACAGTACGGCGCCCATGTGCGTTATGCATGCGTGACTACAGAAAAATCACCGATACTAATTGGATATGGATGAGTGGCGATGTGGCCAGCCCATTGCCACTTCAACTTACTAATACGGCGGGCAATGTCAGTTACTTTGATTCGGCTGCGGATAACTTCTAACATTTGCTGTATTGCCGGCTTTTTACGCGGCTTAAGCGGCATTTTTAAGGGCCTCCGATATCCTCGCACACTCAGCGAAACAGTAGAAGTGCCGGTACTAGTAAAACTACAATTTTACGCTGAGTATTCTGTGAGCCCGTGCTATCACTTCGGAGCGCTACCTCATTCGAAAGATATCACGTTAAAATTTTTATTAAAAACTTAGAAGAAAGTCTACCATTTCTATGGCATTATATGTATGATATATTATAGTAACAGTAGGTAACACCGTCTCTTCTCAGTCAACGAGCCGTGACCAAATGTTTTTGTTACACCACTCAACCATAAACAATTACCGCACAGCGAATGCGATAACTGTTAGTACACACCATAGACTACCGTATGATCGTTAACTTTTTTTACAATATCTTTTAACTGCCAAGCGTATACAATTTATAATTTATTCCTGATAGCGGCCGGACATAGCTTAGCGGCAACACTGTCTTATCCGTAGCAGTGCAGTTTCTGGACTAATTGTGCTGGAGTGATACCACGAGCTCACAGAATACCCACGTGTAACAGTATTTATACTGTAATTCGCTGAGTGATGGAGGTTATCTGAAGTTATAACCGCTCATGCGGCGTAACAGCTGGCAACACAAACAGAGCGCGTTTTTCCATTGGCGGCTATGATATCTTACCACAGAGAAGACTTGCGTCTGTTGCCTGCTACTAACAGTAAAATATACAATAATATAATAAATCAATGTTCGTCTCCGATCATGCTAGACCAGTAATTTCCAAATTGTTGTAGGTGAACCTCCAGAAGTCCACGCGAGAGAAAAAGTGGGTGTTGAGAGTTGTAAGCGGGGAGGGGGAGGGGCTCAAAATTAATTTTGTTATGATAGTGATGAGGCAAAATATTAGCTTTACTTCTCCTTTCATCAAAAGTTTTTTTTCGAAAAGTGTTAAATCGTCATTGATATATTTTTTTATAGTACTTATAGCTGAGAACGGAGCAGGTGGGTCTCCAATATGGTAAGAGAAAAGCGCCGCCCATGAACAACCGCGCCACATTCCGCGCATTAGTTGCGTTGCCGGCTTTTAACGCCGCTTGAGAGGCACTTCTAAGGGTCTCCGATATCCTCACGCGGTCTGCGAAACATAGTACAAGTACCGTTTCACGCTGACTATTCTGTGTTTTAATCTAGATTATTTTTTTTCGGATTCATCGGATCCAGCCAAATTTTGAATGGGGTCTATGAAACATATGAGCTTGGGAACCACTGTGCTAGACAAACCATGCCAGTTGGATATAAAAATAAGAACCTCTCCGCAAACAGTAGCCAGTGATACCAAGACAATGAAATGGCGTTGAGAAGCAATTAACTGCCTATCACGTTGACTCTTAGGTGAACTCATACGATAAAATATGATATAATTTATTTTAACAAATTACCAGTGCTCTGTTATAAGAATTTTTTCTATATACTCTGCACGGTAATGTGTTGACTCTACTCTAAGATAAGCCTTATTCTGTCTCTCTTCTCGTTGTAACGCAAGAGTGGCAGCCAGTCTCTCCACAAACTTCATAAAGGAAACTTGCTATTTCTTGATAAATACAATTCACGTTTATTTTTTATGGTATAGCGGACAACGGAGCTAGTGGTTCTCCTATATGGTAAGAAAACCTTGCCGTCCATGGAGAACCACGTCCCACTCCGAGCACTTGTTGTGTTGCCGGTTTTTGACGTCACTTTAGCGGCACTTTTAAGGGATCCGATATCCTCACTTACTCAGCGAAACACAGTAGAAGAACCATTTCAAGTACAATTATCGTTTCACGCTGTGTTTACTGTGAGTCAGTGGTATCATTTCGGATGAGCCGGTCCAATTAGTGCGTTAGCATATGCTTCAGCATGGCTCTTCCGCGGGTGATAATTTATTTCCTATTTCTTGCTAAATCCAATTTGTGTTTATTGCTATTTCTTAAAGTTCAATTTGTGTGTGAAATAGTTTTGAAAAAGTTGAAGTTTTTTTTAAACATTAAATTGAATTTAAAAAAACTCCGTAATAGTTCGATGTCGTTGGTACTATTGCCCAAATGCAAGACTTAGCCAGTCTTGGTCTTGCGCCAATATATCTGGTTTTGGATTGCGCTCCCAGTCTTGGTCTTGGTCTTGCAGCGAGAGTCTTGAAATTACCTATTAGATTTTTGATATTTATTAAAGGTCATTTCAGATCTTAGATAAACCTATCGGAATAGGAACATTTTGAGCTTGAATTAGCACAGCCATAGTAGAGACCAACCAGATTTATAAAATGAGAAATTCCAAAAATCTTTCAGGCTTAGTCTTGTTCTTGCTCAAGACATACACGGTCAGTCTTGGTCTTGCTGAAATAAGGCGATCTTGGTTTTGCATTTGGGCAAGTTGGGCATGGCGTGGCTAGCCGATGAGCGTAGGTACCGTGTTGACGTAATTCTGAATGACGGCCGTGTATGGTGAATTGTCGTTTTGGTTTAACGGTATTATTTTCTCAGCCACCGCACTCCAGTTGTAGGTATTGAAGCATGTACCTCGTTTTAACGGTGCTTGTCAGTAATGAGTTTCTGTTTATTTAAATTTTTATAGAGTAAAAAAAGTCTCGTATGATGCATTAATTATTTTATAGTATAGCGGACGACGGAGCAGGTGGGTGTGCTATATGCTAAGAGAACATCGCCGCCCATGAACAACCGCGCCACAGTCCGCGCAAAAGTTGTGTTGCCGGATTTTTACGCCTCTTAAGTGGCACTTTTAAGGGCATCCGATATCCTCATTCTGCGAAGCACAGCACAAGTACCGTTTCACGCTGAGTATTCTGTGAGCCCGCGGTATCATTTCGGACGAGCCGGCCCAAATAGTACGTCCGCATATGCTTCAGCATGCCTCTCCCACGGGTATTTTTTACCCTTACTTATAACTTAATTTTATAAGACAACTTTAATTGCCGGGGTCTACCTATTAACGATCAAGCTACACCCTTTCCGGAACACTGAGTTAAGTGGGGCCTATGTTATTGTAACTACTCTATAAATAAGTCCTTTTTTTTCAGAGAAACAAATTGAAGTTTTTCATCACCCTGAACTATGAGTTTTAAATAGCGGTCTTATTTATTTATCCTATTTTTCATAAAAAAAACATTGTTTTATAATGTTTTTTTACGACTTTGCATTAATAAATTCATGCGTTGTTTCAAATTTATTTTGTATCTGTTGTAAATTTTCTGTGTAACACAATAATGTTATTAATATAATTTAATTAAACACACTTGCTACAAACTCGACATGTTTCGCGAAAGATCATATTTTCCTTGTGTTTCGTAAACAAAGTGATTAAGATACGGGAACAGACATAGTGTTAAATGACCTCAAAACGGTTATTATTGATTATATGAGAGCCTCGTAGCGAACCGTTTAATAAGTCTACCATGATACGAGAGGTGTTGGGTTCGAATCCCGGTCCAAATTATAATTTAATTTATAATTTATTCGGTCTCTGGAAATCCTTTACAGCGAGCGGCCGGGTGCGTGTCTTAATACTGTCACACCCGTGGGGAGCTATGCTGAAGCATATGCGGACGCACTAACTGGGCCGAGTCGTGAGTGAGGATATCGGAGTCCCTTAAAATGCCGCTCATTGGCGTAAAAAGTCGCCAACACAACAAAAGTGCGAGTTGTGGCGCGGTAAAAAATTTGACCAAGGCAATGTTTTGTCATATTAATTATATTTAGACCTACAAATGTAGATCTTTTGCCGTGATTTTGATTTTGTGTTAGTAAAAGAAAATTAATTGATTATGAATTATGACGTAACTACCTACAATGAATAGACAAACATTCATATATGTTTTGTTTTAGGTATTTATGGTATGCGTGGAGGTCCAAGGGGGAGGCCTATGCCCGGCAGTGAATGTCTTACGGCTGAAATTATGATGATGATGAATGATTATCTCGCTGTGTATGCCAGACGACTAGGTGGCAAGCGGGACAGCTCGCCGATAGTGGGTTTTACCACGACGTGGGAGTGGGCATGAGCGGGCGAGCGGTATCTCACCGAGGCTCTATTTTCGATTTCGTTTTCCTAACGTTTTATAAAATATAAAATTTATATTCACCGGAAATTTATTTTCTCATCGATGAAAGAAATTTTTAAAATCTGTCCTGTAGCGTCGAATCCTATTCGATTCCAACAAAAAACAAATCTTTCCACATTATAGTATTAGTAGGTATAATACGAACGGTATTTTCTGCCTGCTGCCGCATGTGTTCGCTTGGCTTTGCGAAAAAAATGAATAATCTATTATATTTATAGTTTCTTTGAAAATCTGAGACAGATGCCATTATCTATAATTTACTTACTTAGTCACTGCTTAGTCAGGAGAACGGTTTTATTTAAATAGACTAGATAATTTCCGTGTTATAATTATTAATTGATAATTTTCCATAAAAAAGACGAATAAATTAATTATGTAGCTTAAAAGACGACGTCAATCGCCGCTTAAGTGGTGTAAAAATCCAGTAACACAATCACTGCGCGGTTTTTTATGGGCGGCGGTGTTCTCTTACCATAAAGGAGACCCACCTGTTGCGTTGTCCGACATAGAAAAAAGATACTAAACTTATTCTAGTGTAAAACTGTATTAAATTCAATTACTTAGGTAAATAGACAAATATAGTTTTATTTCCGTTTAACACATATCCTTGATCGATCATCTTTTACACAGTGGATAACAATTTAGAAAATATTATATAGTGGACCACGGGGTAGGCGGTTCTCCTGATGTGATAAAGCTCATGTTACCGTTGCGGTTGTGTAACCGGCTTTTTGTATCGTCTGTAATGTACTCACTCACGCAGCGAAATACAGTTAAAGTATTGTTTCTCGCTCGTAGTCTGTAACGCCGTGGTATCATTCCGAAAAAATAGGTCCAATTTGCACGTGGGCATAGATATCCCTCTCATCTCTTAGAATTTGATTTTGTTACTTTTTATTTTAGATTGAATTAGCGTAAGCACTCGTGGGAGAGCCACGCTGAAGCATAGTATGTTGGTTCACCAATTAGGGCGATGCGCTCGAAGTGATACCACTGGCTCACAGAATACCCAGCGAGAAACAATAGTTGTACTGTTTTTCACTGAGTGAGTGGTTGTAATTGTGCCGCTAAAGCGACGTAAGAAACCGGCAACCTGAGCGCGTATTGTGGAGTCGGTGTTCTCATATATATAGAAGACCAACCTGAGCCGTAGTCCGTTATACCATAAAAAACTGGAAGTAGTGAAAATATAATTCAATATCGCGACATTTTAGTAGTTTTTCCCGCAGTCTAAAGAGTGCCATGTGTCCACTGTATGATGTAATGAAACACTTGTTGGCCAGATGCTATGCGTTTTTTGACATGGCAATTAATTGTGTGACTGGTCGGAGCTTAGCTGTATTCTTGTTAAGATTACTTTGTCGTTTATATACATACATTATATATTATACAGTTAATATTATACCTACCAGAAGCTAGAAGACATCACCTACATATAATATAAATTTCTGTGGATTCCGCTGCTAGCAGAGGTATTTCCAAACCAATACGAATTGGGATCTTCAAGAAACAAACAAGAGCGTACATATTCCTTAAACGTCGGCGATGTACCGGCGGCCCTGTAAGAGCTAGGAGTCCATGGGTGGGGGACCGCTTATCCTAGGCGAGCCTACTGCTCGTTTGTCTCCATTTCCATAAAAATATCTATATGATCTATACCTACTAGTAGACACGGCAGGTGTCGCCCTGCCCTGTACGTGATCTACTGCGTCTGACTTACGTATCATTTATTATATTTTAGCCTACTCTCTGCTCGCCCCATCTCCCGCCCGCGTTAAGCGGTGGAGTCCGCTCGGGCCAGTAGCAAGGAGGCATTTCCAAAAAAAAATAAAAAAACGAGTAATTCCGAGGCAGCTGTCGGAGAAAATCTTTAATAGCCACGCCAAGTAAGCCTGCGATATTGAATGAAAGCATAAACAATTTTAATGTCAAACTAATAACCGTTCACTTTCCGTTTTTAATGATTCGTTAGATAATATGGCTGCCGTGCGTGTTACGAGTCTATATTATTATGCAGATTCTAGACATTACATTGGCAAAGACATAGCTTATTCAACCCACTCTCTGGAATCAGTTGTCTGCAGAGGTATTTCCATACCGATACGCCTTAGGGACCTTTGAAAAACTGTAAGTACTTTAGTGGTCGGCATCACTCCGACTGCCTTGCTGGGCCTCACGGTGCCCATGGGCCACGAACGGCTTATTCTATTTGAGCCTGCTTGTATGCATGCCAATTTTCATATTGATTCAATAAAAGTATGTAGAGTTGAGTGAGAAAAAGCACAGGCGATCACTGAGTTCACCACTCGAGCAGAGACGTCTTTCTTGTCGTTGTTTAACAGTCTTCAACGATTTCGTAAGATCTGTCGCCAGAATGTCAGTTTTAATTAGAATTATTAAAAAGAGGAAAAATTTGTTCGTTTGAATTAAATAATCCCCGAAACTACATAACGTGGTTCTTTTACTGTTGGGATGCGGTGAAAATAGGATTATGTATATAAAAAAATTAGTAAACTTTACCAAAACGCCAATAATATAACCCAAAGTGTTAAAAATTACGCAATCAGAGGAGGATGTGTGTATTAATTTTTTTTTCTTATGTTTTTAAGCTCACGCAAAGTCATGGTGTGGGATACTATCTTAAAAAATCTATTAAGGACTTTATGTAATCTGTATCTAAGCCATTGCTATAGATTAATCAATAAATCACATTTTATTACTGGGTTTTTATTAATTTGATACGAATGACGGAGGAAATAAAACTGGTTTCAAACAGCTTCCGGTGACATGCCTGCAAACATAGTGTTGCGTCACCAAGAATGAATATTTACAAACACAACGAAATGTATTATTGCATCCTTCACTTGTGCTGCGGATAATTATCGCGAGCTGTGTATGTATAACTTTAACAGGAATAATTGTCTTTGATATACCTATATGTCTAGACTACATGTGTATTGATGATACATATTATATTTACATATATTACATACTAGAAAATCATTGTATATGGCAAACATTGTTTTGCCATATACAATTATATTCAGACACAAAATTTTACTATTTTAATATTTTTTTTAAATAAAAGAACACTTATTGTGACGTAACTGTAGTAAAAAAATCAGTCGCGAGTTTTTTTTTGAGATAATTATAAGTTCTGCAATAAATTTTTGTGTTATATTAGTTCTATATTACTTTATATATTTTAATAGCGATTCTTTCCAATCAAATAAGTCGACTAGTTTCGGATCCTATTAAATTGATACAAATAAATCTTTCCTCTTTATAATATGTGTTAGTATTATTATTAAGGTAAGAGTTTGTTGATATTGTATTATTTTACAATATCAAATATACACAGAATACTCAGTGTGAAACGGTATTTGTACTTGAAACGTTACTTCTACTGTGTTTCGTTGAGTGAGTAAGGATATCGGAGGGCCTTAAGGGCAACCCAACCAACCACCTCTTGTTAAAATGCGCAAAAAGTTTTTTATATTAACTTTTTCTCCCAACATATGGGAGAAAAAAGACGCAGCTGGCAACCCGATAATCGACCGATTGCAGTGTGCAGACAGTTGTAGAGCGCGGGGCGGGGGACGCGCGCCGCTCCGCAGCTGTCAAATCGGATTATTATTTCCCTCGGTTGCTTTTCGCGTTAATTTTCAATTGGAAAAGCTTTTTCCTGAATTAATTGTGTTGTGTTGCTCCACTAATTAATTAGAAAGCCTCAACGACGCTTTGACACGAGATACACACTCCGAACAGTCTCATTCCCTTGCTGGCCGTGCTATTTTTGTTTTTTAGCCCAGATACAGTAAATAATATCGTTTTGTGTCGAAATTTTGATGCAGTGTTTATTTTTTATACATCAAGCGGAACGTTGCGAAAAGCTTTCGCAACGCTTTTGAATTGATCGACTCGATTACAAGTGAAAAAAAAACGTTTTTTTCCCTGCCTAAATTACTGTGCCGAATATTCATGTTAATTAGTGCATTCGAAATGTTATTCCATATTTGCTAAGAGTTTACGCACGTGATTTGTGTTTTGAAAGGTAATTTAACATTGAATTGACCGAATCAGAGACTCATTTTACTTTGGTGAAGTTTGTATATCACAAGATGTTAACAGTGAAAATTGCAGCAAAATGAAAAGAATGTTTGGTGTATGCTCCGATGGATGGCTACTCTGCGGTCAGAATGTGAGCAGCTATTAACTGGCTGTCTCGTATATGTTGTCTGTATGTTTTCTTTTATTTGTGTCCACGTCACTATCTTGCTGTGCCATTTTTTAAGTATTTTTCCCAATTAGGAAAGTTCTTTTGTCTATACACAAGTGGTTTGCCAAATATTTACTCTATTCAAACAATAGACAATAGATATTTATTGTTATATGATTTTGCATGCAAATGTGTTTATTTTATATATCACCCATACAACAATAATCTATTAAATAATGCGTTGTTTATGTCACTGGAAATCTTGAGGCAAAAATTTTAATGCTCAATTTCCATATGAATACTCCCATTCCTTTGATTTATACCACTTTTGTACTTATAAAATTGAATATTTCTTTATTGAATCATGATTGTCAGCCCTGCATTATCTAATGCCTATTTTATATATGATACTATTAATAATTTATGATCCTGCAAGACTGGCATAGCACAGCAAGACAACTCAACACATAACACTGCAAGAAGATCTTATTGCATGGTTTTTTCTAACTGAATGAGAGACATTTTTATAATTCTTCAATTTTTGTTCAATTGCTTGAGTAATGTAATCTACAGATTTTATTCATACAAATTTTAATCAAGAAAGTTGTTTAAGAATGTGTATATATCACTCGGATCTTCATTTTTAATGGATTTACTTAAATTTATTAATGTCTAATTGTGATTTACTCTTTTGGACTAAATATTGTTCGAAGGCTGTCTCAACCCTTCCTGCTAATTTTGTTATAATATAGCAGACAACGGAGCAGGTGAGTCTCCTATACGGTAAGAGAAAACCGCCGCCCATGGACAACCGCGCCATAGTCCGCACATTGGTTGTGTTTCCGGCTTTTTACGCCACTTAAGTGGCACTTTTAAGGGCCTCCGATATCCTCACTCACTCAGCGAAACACAGTACAAAAACCGTTTCACGTTGAGCATTCTGTGAGCCCCTGGTATCACTTCGGACGTGGCGGCCCATTTAGTGCGTCCGCATATGCTACAGCATGGCTCTCCCACGGGTGATAAATGTTAGATTTATATGAATGGCATGTGAGCTATGTGAATTACAGATGCACATTCTTGAAGCACAATTGTAACTATAGTCATTATTGATAGAATATTGTCATTTGATTTCTAATTCACAGGGATATATTGGAGATATTCATTAATAATTATGAAGACTAGTAAATAATAACTAAATTCTATTATGTTGTGTATTTTTTATATAGAATGTGACAGAAACTGCAGGTTTTATTCAGTCTTAGGTAATGTGCGTCTGGTTTAATTGTTTTTTCAATAAATCTCTGATTCATCATCATCGTAAGCCCATCAAGTCCGCTGCGGGACATAGGCCTCACCCAAAGACGCCCACCTATTTCGATCTTGAGTGTTCTAGATGCAGCGGTTTCCCGCGACCTTCGTGAGATCGTCTTTCCATCGCGTGGCGTGACGTCCCACTGCGTTTTCCGGTCCGCGGTCGCCAATCGAGAACGTTTCTTCCCCAAACTTTGATTATACCGAAGGAATATTTAAAGAGAAACACTCTCAGATCTTTTATAGTTACTATTAGTTTACGGAAATGTTGTTAAAAATGTAATTTTCATTCATTCTGTAGTTTCATATACGTCGCAGTAAAACATTAACCTAGTTTAACGCTATGAAATGCAGTAATACCGACCGAGAACTATGCTTGATTTATTATTTGTACTCGAATAGATTTTTAAAATAGTCTGTATATGTTAAATTATCATTACAAATTATATACGGTAATACAACGGCGGTGTTCTCTTACCATTCAGGAGACCCACATGCTCCGCTGTCCGCTATAGAATAAGAAATAACTTTGTCACAGAGACATACACTTGAGATAAACAAATAAAAACGAAAAATAAAGAACAAGAGACAGAATTTGTATCTGGATTGGTGAGTTTAATTGTTTCACAGTCTCGTGCAAGGGAGACATATGTTTGAGGGTTCTTGGGACCGCATCTGTTGGCAAAGCGGATGGGCCAATGGTGTTTACATAGTAGGAACGGAAAGAATACATTTTTTTACTGTAAAGATAATCCAAGTGACGACAAGTTTAAATTTCCCATTCTATTAATATAAAAACTGCGAAAGTAGGAATGTTTGTTATTCTTTACACGAAAACTATTTTTTTTAGGTATTTGTATGAAATATTTTATTATACAATTGGTGGCAAACAATCAGGAGGCTCACCTAGGGCAAGCAGTCCTCCGCCCATGGACACCCCCAGCTCTTGCAGAGCCGCGGGTGCGTTGCCGGCCTTTAAGAAATGTGTACGCTCTTTACTTGAAGGTTTCCAAGTCGTATTGGTTTGGAAATACCCCTGCTGTCAGCTGAAAATGCCATAAAAACGCTCAGTTGTGGAACAACAAACATTGAAGTGAAAGCGATGGATGACGTTTTTAATTTAATTTTTTTTATTCACGTTGCAATAATATAGCGCTTACGTCGAAATAACGCATAAGATATAATTTATAATGATATAATGTAAGTCATGTAATCATTATTTTGTGCTCTTTAAAAACAACACATTAAAATTCATTAATATATAACATATATACATTCAGAGTGTAATTGTGTGGGCATTAAGTTGCGTGTATTTATGATATACACGATCGTGCAAGGCGAATGTCGTCATGAATTAACTCGGCTCGAGTGGGCATCAATCAATTGTGGCTCATTGCAAATTCTTTAGGATTAACGCAGAAAACAGATTTTTTGGCTATTTGCTACCGGCCTTACAGCCTTCACAGCTTAACACGGTCTTTTGTGGCGAGCTGTAGGCTCGCGCGGAAGACATCGCGTAATATCCACACATAGTATATTATTATATTGTAGACATGTTTATGAAAAACTGTAGCATGAGGCTCTTGTATGATAAGCTGTCATCCGTCCATGGACACTGCTATCTTCTGCAGGGTGCGTTGCTGGCTTTATATTGATAGGTACGCTCTTTTGTGTGGTCGTGGTTCCAGTTTGTTTGTTTGAGGCATTTTAACTGGATCTACATTTTTTAAAACTTTTTATTCTATAGCGGACAACAGAGCAGGTGGGTCTCCTATATGATAAGCGAAAACCGCCGCCATTGGTTATGTTGCCGAATTTTTACGCCGCTAAGAGTTATAATTTCAAGGGGGTCCGAAATCCTCACTCACTCGACGAAATATAGTAAGAGTACCGTTTCTTCTGTGAATATGAATGGGGATCTTTTTTCTTTGGCTAATGAAAAACGTTGATCAGTGCTTATTACTAGTGTTGCCCATATACAAAACTTAGCTTAGTCTTAGTCTTGCACGAATACATGGTATTGGTCTTGGTATTGTGCCTTGAGTCTTAGTCTTGGTCTCGCAGCAAGAGTCTTGCAAGTCTTGAAATTATCTAATAGACTATTGATATTTATTAACGTTTACTTTATATCTTAGGAAAACCTATCAGAATAGGAACATTTTCAAGTTGAATTAGCATAGCCATAGTACAGACCAACCGGATTTATAGAATATGTCTAAAGATTTAATGAGAAATTCCAAAAATCACTGTCAAAAAAAATAGCTGCAAGACGCGCGAATCTTGCAGGCTTAGTCTCGTTCTTGCTCAAGTCTTAGACGGTCAGTCTTGGTCTTGCTAAAATTAGACGTCCTTGGTCTTGGTCTTGCATTTGGGCAACATTACTTATTACTTAACATAAAACCTCCCCAAGTAGGCACTAACACTTACATTATCTCGACGACACACCTATCTCAAACATAAGAGCTCACTTGAGATTGATTTCTTGCCACTTTGGCACGCACGGTACTTTCTGCTGTGCTTGTATTAGGTTATATTATATTTAAAGGTATTTGATATCGAGACAGGCTGATTCCCTGCTGTTGAGAGATCACAGCCGCCCATGGACAGTAGCACGCAATACGCGCTTTTGCCTGTGTTGTTGGCTTTTTACGCGACTCTTCTATATACTTATCCGGCAAAGGGAACATAGGCCCCAGAAAGATGGCACAAGAGAGCCTTTTTCATTTTCCCGTAGCAGAATAATGTTGACGCACAATTCAGGCCCGCTCGTTCGTAGTGATTCCACGGTGTCAGAGAATGCTAACGTAAAATGAAGTACTTGTATGTTTTATCACTCGTTACCGCCTTTAGGTATTGTTATATAGGTACTCTAAATGAAAGCATTCAAATTCACTTAATTTCTTTAACGTGTGTGCAGTGCTGCAGATTTGTTGATGGACAGCGTGATGTTTAATTAAATGTTTAATCTGTAATGTTATTCTCAAATTAATAGTTAAACTGTTTTCTCCTAATTAACATTATAACGTCATGTTTATAAAGTCATAGGCTCTAATGTACAATATTATTTCATAATTACTCTACTCATTCATCATCATCAGCCTATCAAGTCCACTGCTGGACATAGGCCTCCCCAAAGACGCCCACCTGTTACGATCTTGAGCG
>DWCF01002348.1:0-24455 GCA_018230265.1 Delias oraia | reverse complement strand
AACATGACAATATTTAATAGAAACACGTAAGTCAGACTCGGTGGGTAGTGTAGCGGGCAGAACGACGTCTGCCGAGTTTACCTGTAGAATTATAAATATTTCGATTGCATGTTAATAAAATTTATTATTAAAATATATAAAAGTAGTACGTTATTTTATTTAAGTTTAGTAAGCTTGCTGCCCGTTTGCCTACCGTTGCATACATATATATTATATGTCTAGATAGTATGGGAAAGATAAAAAAATTACATATTACAATATAGCCACGGTAATAGATTGTAATAAAATAATTTTTTAGGTGGAAATCGAGCAAGATTACTTAATGTTGGAGCCAATAGGATCAGTCTTTATCATTTTCTTCGGGTTGGTGATGGTGATACAATTTATCGGAATGTTGTTACATAGAATGGGCACTATTACCCATCTCTTGTCTACGGCACAACTCAATTGGTACTTTACCAAAAAGGTATTTAATAAGGGGAATATAAATAATGAGCATAAGAACTTTTTAAATAGACAGTATGTTTGAGTTATATTAAAAGGCAGAATATAGAGGTTTTCTTTCGTGATTAATATCTTTTTTTAAATGATATAAACTATTTTTACGGTTAAGCGTTTACCGATTGATTAAAATATGACTAAAATTTTTTAGTTCTTTATTATATAAAACTATACAGTTTATGTTATTGGTGTATTACTTACTTAGTTTATTTCTTACTTAGTTTTATGGTCATAGATTTAATTAAACTGTCGCTAAACCGACGATTTCGAATCGAAATTTCGAACCGAGTCGAGATTATAATCGCGTTATTTTTTGTAAATTGTAACAGATCTCGTTCTAATATAATTTTTATTATTATCATCTAGATTTTACATGCGATTTATATAATATAAAAGTATAAATCCATTAAACATCTCATACTAAAGCGATAAATCGAAATAATTAAACCATCTAATCTGTGAGTCTAAAAATCCTCACAAATAAAATAAAAAATAAATAAAATACTTTATTTTTCAATTAGGTTTTACAATCATTTTTGATCGTCATTGACTCTTCTACCGGCTCCAAGCCTTTCCAGACCAGAGAAGAAACGGCGAAATAAACTCAGTAGAACTATATTATTTAATTTATTTTTATTCTTTTAATTTATTTTAACAATTTTAAATAATTTACCGGAAATGTCTGGTCCGCTCGCCTTATCCCCAAGGCTTAGCGTCATATATAAAGACTATATAATGCCCTTTGCAACACAAACCACAAATCACCTACATAAAAAAATACAATATCACCTTTTTATTATTCTATGATATTTAATCAAACATGACATATAGACATGTATTATAAAATAATGTATATCCATACCTAACTGGTTGAAATGAATATTTTAGCCGCACGAAATGACTGGCGACGCGTTATTCGAGAAACGCGCCGTGCAAATAGCCAAAGACCTGCAGAAGTTAAACGTGGACGATTTGGAGAAACGCGGCGTGGACGATTCGACCGTCGCTCGAAGGAAGACCTTGCACAACATCGAGAAGGCCCGCGATAACAGGCAGAGTGTGGTGAACTTGGATGCTAATTTCAAACGCCGCCTTACGATACTGCAAAATAGCGACAGCAGTAAGTACTTTGAATTTCTTTTAATCACAATAGACAGAAAGTTTTAATATTTATATGAATATTAAAAAAACAAATTAATATACGAAAAAACTAATAAAATAAATTAAGCTAGTATTCTGTGTATAACTGTGTGAGTGAGGATATAGGAGGCTCTTAAAAATGATGCTTAAGTGGCGTAAAAGGCCACACAGCGCGGTTTTCCATGGGCGGCGGTTTTCTATGGTATAGAGGACAACAGAGCGGGTGGATATCGCCGCCCGTGGACGAGCTCGCGAAAATCTGTGCTTTGGTTATGTCGCCGGCTTTTTCACCTCTTAAGCGTTATACTTCAAGGACATCTGATATACTTACTCAGCAAAATACAACACAAGATACCGCCCTCAACTGTTTAAAAGAAGCACTGACGCGTGCAGGTAACGTAGACTGTAGGGCTGGTGCTATTTCGTCTCTCCCCTTACTCCCCATAAATAAAGAGATTAAAATATGTTAGTATTAAAATATCTTAGTATTTTGATCTCTTTATTTATGGGGATATCATTATTTGAAATGAAAACGTCTGGGTTAAGTGTATTTTCACCCCAACTTAGGTATGCTAAGGCGTCTCCCATCCTTGGGTGGGGACCCGGCGACTCGTCGAGCCACGTTTCGCGCGCTGATGACGCGCCGAGACTCAGTGATGGCTGAAAGGCGTCGATCGCAGCTCCAAATGGATTCCAACACTGGCTATCTTTATGATGAACCGCTTGTAGATGTAAGTACACCTTTTTGAAGCTTATGGAAAATCTGACTTGAACGCATTGCTACTTGAACGGTAGCTGCAGAATATCTGGAACGGCAGAATATCTGGAAAAAGAATTTTTTAAATAATTTTTAAACAATAAATTATTGTTTAATAAAATATTCTATAAGTGATTTACTATAATATAATTATAATGTCGTTTCAACACATTAGACTTTTAGAAAATGTATTTTATTAGGTGGCCAAATACTTTTTAGAAGTATTATGGATGTAATATGATGTATATGTCGCAGTCATCTGGTTGAATCCGCTATTTTTTTCAAAGGGCTATGTTTCAAACCATTAACTAGTTGGACGTTGAGCAACTCTTGTTCAGTCAACGTTCGGCCTGGTCATTGAATTGAATGTCGTCATTCAATGAACGCGCTAGTCATTCCATCAAATAGCGGATCCAACCACGTTACTGCGACATATATTCTCTCAATAGCAATAAGCTGAGCCAAGGTCACTTTGTCAGCTGCATCACTCTTTTAGGATTAAACTTTCAAATATTGTTTTCTTTTTATTTGTTTCTTTTGTTGTAAAAAGTCTCTAATTAAAATATTCCAGCTTGGCTCTGTCAGTAGACCATCGTATCTGAACAAGGGCTACGAACCAGCTTTAGATAGCGAAGAGGAAGCTACGCCGCTGCCCCGACGGAGCGCGGTTCATTTCAGAGAACGGGAGAGCTATATGTGATTTCTATGTACTGATTAAAGATATCTTTGCTGATTAATTGTGTATACTATTTTAAACTGTGATAATATATTACCGCTTATTCTTTTTATTTGTTTTTTCTTGGCGTCTTTCAACCTCTTGACATGTTTATGTCGATGCCTTCAAAATAAATTTTTAATATAATAAAAAATATTATATTCGAATTAAAAATTTAATTTGGGAAAAGTTGTTACGATAAATATGATCATCATAGTTGATTATATCAATTTGCTTCTAAAATGCAAACGTTTGTCAAATTAGCAATTGACTATACATAATTTTGATTGTTAATTGAAATAGAAATGTTTAATTTCAATGCCGATTGAATAAAATATTATTAAAAATTATACCCGCCTTTAACGCCAGGAGTTGCTAAATGAACAGACGATGACCGTCCAGAAAGTGAAGTTCTAAAGTGAGAGGTCGCGTGAACCATGCGCAGGCGCAAGACGACAGTGAGCGCGCAGCGACCCGAGCACACAGCCGCACAATGCGACTGCCGCGAGTGAACCTTAAATAGTGACACAATTTACGGATTTCTCTTTCTTCTAAACTCCGTAAGTTCTTTATGACAATATTGTAAAAATATAATCTTATAATGGTATGGATTTTTTTAAAGATATAAGCTGTTATAAGCACCTACTTGTAGGTATCAGCTGACAAGAAAGTCTAGCGCTAATTTGCATACATTCCTTAATTCAGCAAAGACATGTTAATGTATATGTTCTTGTAAGTCTAAAACTAAACAAAGGGCATCAGCTGTGATAAAAGCACGAAGTTTAAGTCAAAGTTTCGCTTTCGAAAGCGCGAAGACGTGACTTTACAGAATCGTGTGATTTTAAAATACTTCCCTAATTTAAATGTTATATGAAATACTTGTTATTTGGACCAATGATTGTATTAAAACTAGTTTTATGAATACTAAACGTGTTTGTGAATGGTTTTTTAGAAGAATATTTCTTAAGTAATAGAATTTGTATAGGATTTAGATACATATTGCAGATCGTGCAATGCCAAACAAAAGTGAATGTAGGCTGTTCGGTCTATAAGTAAGAGCGAGAAACCTTGTAAACGTAATCACAAGTATTTTATATCGTAATCTAACAACAAAAAATATCATTGATCTACGCATTAAAGGAACTTAATTCGATTTTTGCCAATTTTTTATAATAAGGTATGTTTCGTTTCTTCTAATGTGGTTTTTGTAGAATAGATAATGTACCAACAATTAGAAATCAATAAATTACTAAGCTAATAAAGGCCAATGAGTAATACTTTCTTGCTGTCACTAACGGGAAATTATTCAATTATTGCTCATCTGAATTCTTAAGATGTGTAGCGCTTTGTAATTTTGAGCAGCTACGTGGCAACCCCTTAGTCCTCGGACATATCCGGTTTGGAGGGTCGCTCTCGGCTTGAATAATTTACTATTTCCGTAATAATTATTACGTAATGAACAAAAAACAATGCCTAACGGTTATTCGTCAAGAACAATTTAATTGTTAATTAAGCTTATGGCATTAGCTGTAATAATTTCATAATTTTTAAGTACCTAACAGTTTATACAATGCTTTATATAAATTTATGGTTACTACATACTGTTTATGTAAATACATAATTAAAAAAATATTATTCTATACGTCTTCTGTGATTATAAATCATTTCCTATATTAAATTAATTGTTTGAATTAAAAAGGTCAAATGTCTGCATCGCGCTCGTATATATGTCAAGTTGAAAAACGGTCCCAAAATATTAAATTAGTCAGAAAAAACGCCAATTTCACATGTCGACCTAAAACATGATACAATAGTTCAAGAACATGATTAGAAGATACGGACATTATTTTTACTATATGAACACGCGTAACATAATGAGTCACTTCGCGAACGGACTAAGAGTTAACGTTACAAAAGGTCATTGGTGGTATTACCCAGATTTTGGAGTTATATAAAATTGATTAACCAATTGATTTTCTGTAATAATCAAAACTTTTCAAATAGTTTATTGAAATATTTGAAAAATTTATCATGCGGAAAAATTGATGGTGGCAATTTTAAATGCTGATCTTGTCTATGCTGTTTCAGAAAAACCCATTAAATATTATATCATAATATGGCCGAAATATAAAATGTAAGGTGAAATCAATACTTTGCCACGGTAACGGTTAGAATGAAGTTTCGTAAGAAACATTGAACATGCATGCGCAGGTCAGGATATTGCAGGCTCGCGTGTAGCAGACAGAATCGAGTTAACTAAAATTTTTACTTGCCGGATAGTATACATGCAAATAAAAAATAAATAAATAATTTTTGTAAATTCTTTATATCAAATTTTCATAATTGTTATACAATAACACCTGAGATGTGACCTGACTATTACCGGATAAAAATGAATTAACGTTTTAATTTTTTTTTTATAATTTAATTAAGGGTTGAATTGATTAACACACGCTAAAGAGTTACTAAAAAAAATTTAATAGACTTTCTAATATAAGGATATTTTTATGATATAAGGATTGTAATTGTTACTGAAAGTGTAAATTTCTTCAACAACACAAATATTTTGCACGCAATTATTTTATCCCATACAAAAGACATCAACGTGTTAAATATCGCAACATGGTTTTGACTGTAGCCGGTTAGGTATCGGTTAGGTATAATGATAGTTTTAGGATTTAGGATATTTGATTATTTGCAACATTATTGAATATAAATTCAATACATCATTAAATATTTTTTATTATTTTTCATTTTTTTTTAAAATTATTTAATTGAAACTTAACGTAAAATACTCGACAGTGTATATATAATCATTAATTATGTTACCGTAAATTTAATATCGATATGCAACATAAGCTGTCATGCAATGTCTTTACTGCCTTGAGAGTTGAGAGGTTTTCAACCGTGCAAAGGCTCTTTAGTATGTCAGTGTTTCAACAACAAATTTTGAATATGAATTTTCATAAACCAATAATAATAAATACTCATTTTCCATAACTTTAGATTTTTATAACAGTCGACAAATATTGGACACATCTTAGAAGAAATAGCCGCAGTTTTTTTCCAATACAAATTGCCGAAATATGAATTACATTTATGAAATTTCATCAGTGTTAACACATTTTATTAAATTCCAAAATAGTTCACTAAATTAACTCGTAAAGTTATAATAAGTGGCGTGTCTATTACATCATGAGTCTTAATGTAGTGGAGGGGCACTGGCCGCCAATAGTGAAAGTGAGGTGTACGTATTCTGGTATTTTGGTCTTCGTGAATCGCATATGAGGTCGAAATCATACATTCAATACTCTAATTTGACATTAGAAACTTAATATTGACACTTAATTTACATGTTCGTTAATCTTATTAAACGTTTATCTTAATTTGAGGAAATGTAAAATTTGAAGAGTTGCGTGGTAGATGGAAATTAATAAGCTAAGAGACAGTAAGCGTTATTAAAATTACGCTCTGAAAATGGCGACAACAGTTTTTTTAGATATATTCGTCCAAAACATACTCTCACGCAGAGATTAAATCTCCAAATGCACACCAAGGTGCTGTAGATCTGTGAACTCGAATAGACTCTTTGTCCGATGGGCGCGGAAGTCGCTGACCTTGCGTGTGTCGGCCTGGAGCCTACCTACTAATAAGAACAATAAAACTGACAGTAGACGTATATGGGTAAATAGCTTTGTTGTGGTTTTTGCATACCCATTTTAGTGGTTTTTTTCATTAATTTCCGCTTCAAATTTCAAACCAGCCTAACGAATGTGTACATAAAATTTTGTTATAAAGCCTAATTTTAAGTTAGTAATATTAAAAAGATTTACAAACTATTTGCAAGGGATTAACGACCTTCAAGTTATGCGTTATCTTAAAGTGGGATATGATTCACGCCAAGAAAGTCGCTGTCCATTCTAAAGAAAACGCTTTTAAAACTTAGTAAACAGATGTATAATAAAATAAACACAGTTATTTATTATTTGTTAATTAAATACAAAACGATGCCGAAGTCACATGTAGCTAAATTTATTAAATATTTAATTATTAGCCATTATGTGATTCTATCATAATCTATATCTAATATCTTACACGTGCTAGAAATTTTATCTTGAATTACTTAAACTTTCGAAATTAATCCATTTGAAAATAAGATGTTTATTATTCTGATAATAAATAACAAAACTTGGTTTTAATGATTGAATACAACCGAATCAATATTAATAAATCACTGGAAAACGTTAAAATATAGGCAAATAGAGTTGAAGTCATTGAAAAACCGGTCGAACGCACAGATCGGTTTCTTCACCCAATTCATAGTATATAATAAAATAACTTTACATACTAATGGCGCACTAAACATATTTACCTAAATTAAGGATTGTAATTTCAAATGTTTTATTTTGGAAGATGAAACATACATATTTACATCCCATGTATAAAGGAGGTTTTACATTCATGAGAATGGGTTTATTTTTAATACCTAATGTTAACCAATACAGTATCGACAATTTATTATTAATTTTATAATCTTAAGAGCATATTAAATACTATTTTATATTATAGTATTAATTTTGACACAATTCATTTCTCAGTTCCAAAATGGCGACCTCCGGAGGGAAGTCGCGGAGGGAGGAGCACAGCGACAATTCCGACGACGAACTTTTACCACTCGCTAATGACATATATGGGGGCAGGTATGTTTCATTTCGTTACTATGTGGCTAACAGCTTTATCTATTTACATAAAATACCGTTTTCTTTTGTAAAAAATCTCAAAGTTTCAATTTCTTTCTTGTTTTAATGAATTATTATATAATATAAAAAAAATGCTTAGTTTATTCTTCTCATTACTTTTAAGACCGTGATATCATACCATACGCATAGCTATGACAACACAGGGTATTTACCAAGAAAGCGAATGTGGTATGTTTCATGTGATTCATATAATAATTATTGCATTTTTATCTTTAATTGAAGGTTAATTTATTTCTTCTACTATTTAAATTTATTCAAAACAATAGTTCTTCTAAATTCTCCATTCTTCTTCATACAAACATAACTCTTGTTCGAATGCCTGCATGTCTTTGGTTTAGTACGCATATATGGATTCTAGAGGAAAATATTTTTTGATTAATTAGGCACAGAAAGCTGAATGTTTTCTAATATATACAGAAACGCCTTATGAAATATAAATAATTCAATGAATTTTTTTTAGTATATAATACTTACACACTTGTAATCTTAATTATTATTAGGATAAAATTATTATAATATAAAGCGCCTAAATTTTAAACTCGCTTAATTTGTTCAAATTGTTTTCTTTAAATAATATTGAAAGTTTCATTTACGCTTCACAAGTGTCAGATGCAAAACTTGTCATAGGTTCAATATTTCGACTATATCCGGATTGCTAATATTCTACGAGGTATCGGACAAAGTTGGTTTTAATTTTGTTCTGATATAATTTTCTGTGCGTAGATTAATGCAATAGAAATGTATTAATTTCGCCTGTATATTTGAATGGACATTCAATAGTCTGTTTTTCTATGAGAAGCCATCTGATTCAGAGAATTTTTTTCAAACTTAAACGATTGCCTCTCAATTACTTTTATAAGTATAATATGTCTTTGTATTATGGTTAATTAATTGAAAAACTCGTGGCTTGTTAAGAAAACAATTTAATACATTACCTGAGCTATGCACAAATAATACAAGGATTAGAGCAGCGAATGGTCAGGCCGGAATCCGCTCAAATGCCAAGGTTGTCAACTCTGACGACACAACTTTCGATCAGTGCGCTACATTTTGCGCCCCACTTATTTCCTTACTTCTAAGATCTTTTAAGTAAAATCACTTTTCTGTATTACTAAGAAAATTTAGATCATTACTAAGATAAATTGCATTTAATGATCAAATAATATTATAATTTTAAGATAACTGTTTAAATTATATATGATATATAAATAATTTATACATATCTGTACAAACATCTGTAAGTACATAATGCATTGTATAAAGAATCTAAACCAGTGTATCTAAAACCTGGCTACATAAAACAACAAAAGTGTGAGCCGAAAGGCTGGGTACGGGGTCATTCGTGTCTAGCATATTTTAAAGCAACGGGTTTTTACTATATCCAAGTTATTTTGAATTTTTCGACTATTTTAACAATTACCAGCAAGATTTAAATAAATTTTGAAAAATATGTGGAACATGGAAACATACTTTATATTTCTGGGCTGAGATTATTGTTGTATTTCAATGATTTGTCTAAGTAATTGTCACATAAATGCTTAATCAGTTGATTCAATTGCAATGCTTAATTGACTTATGTAATTATTGTGTTGATTAATTGTATATTGTGTGTGTATTGTATAATTAGTTCCATCTTGTTAGTAAGACATAAATTAAATCTAGGTAAAAATGCATGGCTTGTCTTTGGTCATTGACCGAACATCAAACTTCAATGGAATGGTACTTTGCATACTAAGCTACGTCTTGCCTATCGATCGATTCGGGAGAAGAGTTTTTATCTACTTGATGGAACCTGCAATCGTTTTATTAGAATAAATAATACTTATTATTAATAGTCAAAGTTAAATTTGTCTTCATGTTGCAGTTAAATTGAATCTTAAATATATGAAATCAAATCAAAGGTGTTTTTACAAATTAGCATCATCTCGAGCTCTCCCAACCCTCAAGCTATACGAAAATTATTATTATCATATATTTTAGTTACAATAAATACATTATATGAACTAATAGAAACTAAATTTGAAAGAAGTCTGTCTAAGGTTAAGTTGCATCGTTCATGTTCCTTTCTGAATAAGACATTTGGTCTGAGATGACATGTACCTTAAGGTCTAAATTTTGCACTAAATGACATTGAGAAGTCTTTGTTCATAAAGATATTCGCTAACACAATCCCGAGTCTAGATCGTGAATGTCAGAAGGTCATGAGTCGTAGCAATAAAAACAAATCGATATAAGATTTTCACGCATATTCATTATAAAAAACGAAATATTCTTGCTTAAATAGCAATACAATGTTATTTGTATGAAACATAAAATAATAATAGTTATAGGATTAAGGCTTACCTATTTAAATTCTATTTGAAAGAAATTCTGTATTTTTTAATACGCATTTTTAAATGTGGTTAGACTTTTGAATTAAATATTTATTGCACAATTCTTACTCTTAAAAAATATAATACTTTCATTTTACTTTGTAATCTATGGATGTGTTGTCCGTATTTATAATTGCGATTTAATTTCACGTGCCCACTGCCGCAGAACGAAGAAATTGTGCCTCTTTCTCTTCGAAGACAGTCTTTTACAATGCACGATAACTAAATTAAAGAAAGGTCTTAAACCAGTTTTTAATATAAATTTGAGTATTCATAATTTTATCCATTTAAGTTATAGTCGATATCAAATATTTTTATTTCATACGACGACAATGCCACTTTTCAACTTAAAAACTTATGTTGAAGAAAAAATTTATACATAAAAATGTATATATTTACTTACATTATCAATATTTAAAAGAATTTTATTGATATTTTTAGTATTTTTTAGAATATTTGATACAACAGCGTAATAAAAAGAAAAATATTAAATAGACAAAAAATATGTATTTAGAAAAGCTTTTCAGTCCTATCATTAACAATATTCTTTCTAACAATATTCTGTCTATTGACAATACACTTGGCTATGAACATTTCATGAAAGCGTGCATAATTAGCATCAATAGGCGTATACAAATCATTGAGGAGAATTATTGGTATAATGGCATTTGTGGTATATTTTTGCGAATGTATTCGTGAATTTGACGAATTAATATTCAAGATTGGTCCGTTATGACAACGTAGGATCGTCGGTAGCGCACCGCCAGTACTTCTATGACGAGCATCGTTTGATGTCCACTAACAATGAGTTATTACATTTAATTTTAAATTTTTTGGTTTCGTAATTTACAATTTTTTTTCGTGATGTGCAAAAATGAGTGAACACGATCGAAAAGTGTACTATGAGCGGCAGGATATTGAAGAGCCTGCTTATAATAATAACAATAATAATTCAATTTACAGCAACTATTGCAGTATTTACAGGTATTTTTAAAAATATATAAATTAATATTTATATAAATCACCGTCAAACTTTAATTTACAACGAGATTATTAAACGCTCACCACAAAACATTTATAAACTAATTAACAATCTTTTAAAGTTATTGTTTCAAAAATTACAAGACATTATTGCTGTCCAACTAATGATCGGCGGTATTAGAAGAAATTTCAACAATTATTTAATTATAATTAAAAAATCATACAGCGTAAAACAGGAAGAGTTCTAAGTACACGAACGAACAACGTCGACAACTTTCTATTCTCGCATCACGACGATTGATAGCTGGACGATAAACAAAACATACACCTGTCAATAATCAGGATATGCGGATATGTTTTCTTACATTTGACTACTGGCTTTTGTTTATTTTTTTTATACATGGCTACTTTTGTGATATCTATTACTATGCTGCAATTTTTATGAATATCGAAAATAATTAGTTCTGGAGGGTATGCTATTATATACTCTATACTGTTGAATAAATCGGATATTTTATACAAAACTAAATGAGGGTACTTAAAGATCAATGATGTGCTGTGAGTTGTATTTGAAGTTATTTTACGATATAAAAAATTAAGCCAAATTTCCTTCCACCTTAAGTATCCTCAAGTCGTTGTTTGCCGCAATATTTGCAACGTGTAGTTATGATACCCGTAACTTACGTAAGGTCTGTCACAACGTACCTTTCGAAAGCAGTGCATTGTAATAGAATCTGAACTAGAACAAAAACCTAATTCAAAGTGAAAAACAGTAAATATAGGAAGTGCGTTTTACCTTCAACGCGTGAGAAAGTTGTCTTATACCGAACGCCTTAATAGACGGACCAACGGAACAAAACATTCTTATCTGTTTATTATAAGATTACTTTGATTAAAACTTCATGAAAGAGGAAATGAAACGTGCATACATATATAAATGTTTTCCTGTGTACACGGTTTTATTTATAGGATATTTCAAATTAAAAATTATTGTATTGATTTTCAAAATACGTTTACTAACGGAAAGACTCTTTTTGAAACATGTAGATGGAAAAGAGAGTTAAAGTTATATTACAAAGGCTTAAGTGTTTGTTACGCTTTCATGATAAAATCGCTAGTTGGAATTAATATAGAATAATATATCAAGTACTATTCTAAACAACAATACAGACGCACGGGGTTCAAGTCCGGTTCGGATAATTATAATTTAATTTATAATTCTGGAAGGGCTTGATAATAGCCGGGCGAGTGTCTTAATATTGTCGCACCCGTGGGAGAGCTATGCACAGCCAGGCTGGCCCGAAGTGATACCACGGGCACACAGAGCACTCAGTGTGAAACGGTACATGTACTGTGTTTCATAGAGTGAGTGAGGATATTGAAGGCCCTTAAAAGTGCCGCAAGGTGGCGTAAAAAGCCGGCAACACAACCAATGCGCGAACTATGGCATGGTTGTTCAAGAGCGGCGGTGTTCTTACCATAAAGGAGGCCAATCTGCTCCGTATTCCGCTATAGAATAAAAGAAATTGAATGTAATCTTTAAGAAATGTTTAAGAATAGTATGTTAATAAATTATTTGCAGAAATTTATTAATTTATACGCATTTTACGCAGAATTGTCCGTCAAGTAACCACTAATCAAGACTTACGCTAAATAATGTATGACAGCTACCACTTTCACCTATCAAAAACTAAAAACGTCTACGTCTATATGTTATTTATTACTTAATCGGAAACTAAAACACTAAGATACCTGTATTGGAATCTCAATCTTAATCACTAATATTTACAGTATCTAATCCAATATTATTGAATAGAGACATGTGTAAAATCTATTTGGTTTAGTATAGTATGTGATAATCTGTGACACCCAACAACATCCGGTCTCCTGAGGCAATTTGATTTTTGCCCATTTCAATAAACACCACTGTAATTAGATATTGCTGTGTTCAAGTTGCGTAACAGAGCTTCATGTATATAATATTTTTTAAATCTAGGCGCAGCTCGGATTTTTGGCGCCAAACAGGAAGACGCGTCGTTAACATAGTGCATATATAATATATAATAAACCTGATATCATATACGTATATAGACGTATCATGTCGTTTTCACAAATAAGAGAAACATTCTCACGGGACTACAATACAGAGTAGTAAGCCTTGAGGTTCAACGGAAATGTGGAAGGCCAAAACTACGTTGTCAAATATCTAATATCTACATATCTTATATCACAATCAAAATAATACAACAGCAATAATAAAATAAGTTTTAATATTAATAAAGTCAACTATAAGCAATTAAACGGACTAGAGATTCAATCCTACTCAAGCCAAATAAATTTTATAAAGCCTTTAATAAATTCCTTTGAAAGAAATCAAACATTTTTGACGATGAAAAACAATCACTACGTTTGATTATAATAATATAGTTGATTTCACTTACACAACACTTAAGTTGTAGCTTTAAACAGCATAATAGTAAACCACGAAGCTTCAATTTCCATAATTTACAAGGGGCTCCTATAATAAAATGTTAGTCGGGTGATAAAGGCATGACCACCTACGTACCAATGCGTTGGTGCAATGTCGTGTTAGCATTTCACTAGTCGACACTATTGCTGCGGTATTTCGTACCGTTATTGTTAAAATTAATTATAGCGCAGACATTAAGCGTCCTTTATTATTATCATACGATATTAATTACTCAGCTCTGTTCAGAGAGAGATTATATTTCAATGATGTTTGTGAAGTTCAGTACAAATAGTATTAGCAATTTATGCATTATGTTTTTCAAAGTCCGATGTGATTGAGGTTGTCCTAAAATTAATGCATGAATACTTTATGTGTACTATAGTTCAAAGAAATTTACAATGAAAATGCTAAACATTGTGTTTTCTTTATAATTCAATTATTGAGTTATTCTTGAGTCACATCCCATATTTGAAGACTTTAGTGAATTTCAAAACAGACATAGTTTAATCTGATGTATATCAAATAGAAATACACATAAAAAATAATTAAATACTTAAACACTACAATACAAAAACACATTATAAATAAAAGGTAACCTTATATAATATTAATAACTTTATTGTATAATCAATTTGATTGTACGTCATGCTGACGCATTAATTGGGACGGCTCATTCAAAGTGATACTAGGGTCTCACAGAATACCAGCGTGAAACAATTTGTACTATGCCTACACGGTATATATTAAATAAAACAAATTGTATTTACCACAACGTAATAATATATTAGTTATCTGTATTTATAGCTGCGAAATATTACAATAACTGTGATTTTTCGTTTTTCCTTCATACAGATCTTGGGTTTTTTATTTATCTGTAGTACCTACAAGCGACTCTGTGAGCAATAAACAACTGGCAATTCATCATTTTAATACTGACGTGTCACTGCAAATCCAACATAAATGAAATTCAAGTTCGCCCCAATGGTACGCGATAAATTATAGCATGCCCTGTTATCTAACAATCTAGATAATTTTGTAGAGATTATACTGAATATTTAACAGATTTAAAATACCTATATTATTTAAATTATTAATTATACTTTAATACAAAATAATTTGTAAACAACATTAGAACATGTGCCTAACAATATAAATAATTTTTTTTTATTAAAATCGGATAGATTTCGGATTCAACATATCGATCGGATTGATTCAACATAGTGGTAGAATACAAAATGCTTTAAAAGGCTGAGTTGTTGAACGAGACGCTTTACGAACACTTATTATATTTCAGCAGTGGGAGAACCATGGTACAGCATATGCGGATGCAATAATTTGGGCCGACTCGTACGAAGTGATACCACGGGCTCACAAAATACTTACCATGATACGGTACTAGTACTGTGTTTTGCAGAGTGAGTGAGGATATCAGACACCTTTAAAAGTGCCGCTTAAGCGGTGTAAAAAGCCGGTGACATAACCAATGCGCGGACTATGGCGCGGTGGTTCATGGGCGGCGGTGTTCTCTTACCATATAGGAGAACTACCTGCTCTGTTGTCCGCTATAAAATAATATAAAATGAAACATGAGTCTATCCATTTAGCTTAAGACGTAAGAATCTTTTTATAAATACTATA
This sequence comes from Delias oraia, assembly GCA_018230265.1. Lineage (NCBI taxonomy): Eukaryota > Metazoa > Arthropoda > Insecta > Lepidoptera > Pieridae > Delias > Delias oraia. The sequence continues at coordinate 9,121 of DWCF01002348.1, read as the reverse complement.
TTTTTGACCATTAACTTAATTTATAGCTTTGATTATAAGTATTCATTTGAATAAACAATAAAATCCACATTTTTATGCATAACAGAGCGGAATATCATCAATATGGATGGTATATGAGGTATATTAAATGATTTACACGTGTAACGTGCCTTAAATTTACGTAAATCGTTTCAATTATTGATTATGAGTACCTTATCGCTTCAGCATAGTTGGATATTCATTTGAATAGTTTAACTTTAATAATTCATAGCTTATGTAAATATTTAATCAAATTGAAGCTTGGTACTAATTTATTCGCAGGTTTAGAACATCGCGCGATTTGCAAAACAACCAGTTTACGAAATGTCGTAATTTGGCGTGTGCTTTGATTTTACGAACCCGGTAATTAGATCAGAGCCAGTCATAATTAGCGATAAATAATCGTAAAAGGCGGAAACTGTAAGTTTCCATATCGTACAATTGTTTTATGCGGCAATTTATGGCGATCCTAGACACTTTCGAGTAATCTATTCGCCCGCGTCTAATAAATATGCAATAGACGCCAAATTATCCATCTTTATATTTGTTTTTGTAAAGCGGGCAATGGAGCAAGCGGATTCTTTATGGCAAAAACTCACTGTCATCCATGGATAACCGCACTTCAATCAATTAGTTTGTGTTGCCGACTTACTGAATCTTTACAAAATATTTGAGATAATAAAATCAGTAAAATATTTAATATCATATATTTTTGGTGACGGAGCTAAAGTATGAGCTAACGCACCAATTAAGCCAGCTCGTCCTAAGTGATCGGGCACACAGAATATTAGCATGAAAGAATAACTAAGTAGTTACTGTACTAAGTAGTACTCTTTTATAACTAATATGTATTTGTTGTTTATGCGTTTTGCTAAATCAATGTATACATTTTTTATTATTCTTTAGCGGACAGCAGAGTAGGTGAGTCTCTTATATGATATGAACACCGCCACCCATGAACAACGCGCCACAATCTGCGCATTGATTGTGTTGCCGGCTGTTTACGCCGCTTAAGCGGCACTTCTAAGGGCGTCCGATATGCTCATTCACTCTGCGAAACACAGTACAAGTATCATTTGAATTTCATACCACTAAAACCGCTTAAGAATTAAACCAACGTGAAAATGTACAATAAGTTTTTCCAACATCAAACGCAGTCCTGATGAGAACGATTGGATTTCCCAGCGGTATTATGAAGACCTTACAAAATAATCATAAAAACATCGCTGCAATTCTATGGGCTAACATTGTGGTGGAAAAAAATTCCTGATTTCTGTCTGTTCTCACGATGAACGCCAACCTGATTCCCACATCCAATGCATTACTTATATAGGTAGTATGTTATGCGCCTGCGTGACAAATCACATACGATTGGCCGGAATCCGCGCCTAACTCGCCGATCTTACATTCCCGACATACTCAGCGAGCGTTAACTAAAATTATAATTGATATTTTTCCATATATAGACACTTAAAATTATTCAACTCTGCCGCAGATGTAATAATTAATATCTTTTCAGCTGTATTTAATCTGTATATGATTCTTGTATTTATTTTTATGAAAATGGTGGCAAACAAGCAAAAGATTTACCTGGGATAAGCCGTCGTCCGCTCATGGAGAACCCTAGCTAGTATCTCTTGCAATTCTTAGCTTATTGAGATGATTCTAAGTATAAGATTGTTTCCAACAAACAGTATGGTGATAATTTTTTTTAGTATAGAGGACAACGGAGCTGGTGGGTATCCTTTATGGTAAAAGAACACTGCCGCCCATGGATAAACGCGCCACAGTCCGCGTATTGGTTGTGTTGTCGACTTTTTACGCCAAATATGAGGCATTTTTAGGGGCATCGATATCCTCACTCACTCTGGAAAACACAGTACAAATACCGTTTCACGCTGAGTATTCTGTGAGCGCGTGGTATCACTTCGAAGAGGAGAATATGATTAAAGGACATTAATTAAACAAAATATATATCAGATAAAATAATTAATTATTTATAGTAAAATAAATAACAGTGTATAATATTGTAGCCTCACAGAACACCAACATGAAATAGTACTTGACACTTGTGCTGTATTTCGCTGAATGAGTGAGGTTGCATGGTAAATTATACAGCTAAAACGCATATTATACGCGGTTGTCCATGGGCGCCGGAGATCTATTACCATCAAACCATCAAAGAGAACCGCCTAATCCGTTGTCTGTATTTCTTCAGAAAAATATAAAAGAACATGCTGTATAATTTTTATCGATATGACATGATCCATACGATTTAGCCGATACGAAATAGACGATTTATTACTGCCAATAACAAATGCGAATCAAGAAGACTTGGAACATGATAGACAGTTTTTTACCACCGATGGTCATTGATATCTCATACAGTTTATCAATTTCATAACTTGTAGGGCTTTAGTCGCGACGCGTTTCCTAAAACAGAAGTATTTCATCAAAGGCATATGATATAAAAAAGTTGTGTGAATCTGCAGAGACGGCGATCATATGGAATCATATAGACTGGATCATATCCAGAAAGATGGATTTGCCAGCTTATATTCTGTATACATACTTGTATAACTAACATAAACATACATACATACAGGCCTAATTAGTGTGTAAGCGGCCGAAGTGATACCACGGACTCACAGAATACTCAGCGTGAAACGGTACTTGTACTATGTTTCGCAATGTGAGTGAAGATTATGTAGGCCTTAAAAAATACCGCTTAAGTTGTGTAAAAAGCCGGCAACACAACCAATTCGTTGATATTGGCGCAGTTATCCATGGGCGGCGGTGTTCTCTTATAACATTGGAGACCCACCTGCTCCGTTGTCCGTTATATTAAAAAATATATATTTTTTTCATAATTTTTAAGTAATAATATAGGTTATTTTAGTTAGTTGAAATAAAAATAAATGAAAAATACAATAAATCAGATTTATTTTTAATAATTTGTCGTGTGCTGAGGAAATAGATAAATAAGGGCGAGTTATGCGGTAGATCGTGTAATGATATCAAAATGTTATATTTCTTGTAACATTTCGCCAATCCGTACACGGTATTAGAGTAAATATTGTATGATTAATTCATAAATCCCTTTTAGGTTTAAATTTATTTAATGAAGCGATTTTATATTTGTTATATTTTACTGTGTTTTTCTCGATCATTACCTTCAGAAACATGATTTATAGCTCAATGCGTATTTATGATTGTAATTAATATGCTACAGTCTAATTAATGAGTTCACATTAATTTTTATACTCTATGAAATCATTGAACATTTGATTAAAAATGTAAAAAGGAAAAAAGATACGAATCTGAACGAGTAGATCCTATTTTGTCTGTGTCTATGGGGCCTGTAATAATGTTAATATTGGTAGATATTAAATTACATATCTTGTTATGTTAGTTATGTTTCGCTGACTGAGGATATTGAAGGCTCTTAAAAATGCCGCTTAAGTGGCGTAAAAAGCAACACAACCAATGCGGACTGTTGCGTGGTTGACCATGCGCGTCGGTGCTCTTTTGCCATATAGAAGATCCACCTGCTCCGTTACCATTATACTATAAAAATAATATTTTAAGAGCCTCCTGACCGTACGTTATTATAAACTACCGTTAGATTAGAGGTATTATTTTGAACCAGATTTAAATTATCTTTTTTAATTAATTCGAGATCTGGAAGGTCCTGATAGTGGCCGGCCGACAGTCTTAACATTACCTAACACGTGGGAGTCATGATGTAGCATGTGCTGACGAAATAACAAAGCCAGGTCGTCCAAAGTGATACCACGATCTCACAGAATACACTCATATTTTTGACCATAGAGGAAACCGTTTGTTCCTTTCCCCACTATACAATAAAAAAATTATTTGTAAATAAATTAGTTTCTTTAGGGTATGAAAGAACTTAGAAAAAAGTTCAAAAGTGTTAGAATGGAGACCATGGACCGGCAAGCGCAGCGTGGGACGTCCACCCCAAAGTGCACAGACGAACTTATAAAGATCGCCGGAAGACGGAGGATGCAGGTCGCCTCCGACAGGTATGCATGGAGGTCCAAAGGCAGGCCTATGTCCAGCAGTGGACGTTTTACGGCTGAAATGATGATGATGATGAAAGAATTATATGACAACCAGACTTCAACTACTTTTACTCAGAAAACATATGTCAATCACAAATAAATATTAAGCTACAAACTAATAAAATAATAAAAGGGCTATATAATAAGCATAAATGGTGAAAATTATTGAATTACCGAGACTGCTACGCTCGGCAACCCAAGCACAACAGCTTCAGCCTATTGGTAGAACACAAATCATATACCATGAATAACCTGGCACGATATCAGTTCTTATTATTCAGTGTTATGGGTTATAATAGCTCGCCTGATATTATATAAAAGATCATCATTATATACTTAACGTTGATTCGTGGCTTCGAGAATTCGATGCGTAACTAATGTTAATCTCACTTACATAAACCATACAACGTATGTTATCTAAGAATATAATTATATGTTTATTACTCGATGCGAAATCGTATGCAAGCCGTATTATGAAGCTACAATCAATTCTATATAAAATGATCGCAGATAAAATAACGTCTCATTTCAATTCGCACCTCGCGCCCAATATCATGCCTACTTTATTATCCACAGATAACAAATTTATACATCTGAATGGAAATAAATATCTGTATTATATAGCCGTGATCGTTGTAATTTATTAGATCCGTCTGTTGGTGACGGAATGCGACACAAAGCCAACAAAAGTCGCTTCGGAATGGCTTGGAAGCAGCTCAAACAGCCGTTTCAAATGATAATATATCACAAGGCGGTGCGACGTGATAGCGCTCATTGGCCACGCTATTTACATCACCATACATAAACGTGCTCGCCCCGCCCACCACGTTACACGTCACGTCTCACGTCACGTTAATTACGTACAATTAGCGAATCGTGACTCGTACGATGCACTAACATCAACTTCACCAGCGAGGAATTCGAGAGATTCTTCACAAGTCGCCGTCCACTTGATTTCCAAGCACCTAAGCCGATCGGTCTCTACGTGAAGATATCAACACGGCACGGTGCTAAAGAATTAATTGCCAACAATTAACGAGAAATAATGGTCAAAAAATTGAAATTTCCCAGATAATCAAGTTCTATTGCAACGTTTATCATAACTGAACGTATATGGCTTATCAGTCGGGAATATTTTCGTAATTTTATTGGTTGTAATAATGTGTAGGCTTCTACAGAAATAGGCATGCTATCAAGGAAGTACGGTTAAACCTTGGTGATGGAATCTCGCTTCAAGATAACTCATAATCTAATGTTTAATACATGATATATACTATTCTACTATTTGTATAAAATATTGAATCGTTTCTTACCTAAAACAAAATTGATTCCACCTAAGTGACCACAATCTATGTCCTTTAATTAGAACATTATTGACCAAAGAGTTTTTTTCAATAACCAGTGTGCATTGTTTATGGTAAATTCAAAATTCCAACTTGTCTGTTACGATATACAGTAAATTCTCGCAATACAATCAGTGTCCAGTAACAAATCATAAGTTGGCCGCGTTGTTCACGAGTACACCTAATAAGGGTCCGATGTCGATGCCCAGCGTGTACAAAGGATTTATGTCGGCTGCTTTTGGTGCAAATTAGCAACGTGTCAGTCCGTAGGCGTGAGCTAACAAATTCGTTCACCCAGCAGCCCTCAATGGAAATGGAGATAGCTTTGTGTGATGTGTCATTGTTGTGGGAATTTGTTATTCAATAAGTATAAACTACTCGAAATAATATTCAAATGAATCAGCTACTTACTTATAAATATAATTTTTGAGACGTAATGTTTTCTCCTTTTATGAAGGTAGAATTCGAATAGCAAAATGTTTATTTAATAAAAAAATAAAAAAAAAGTACTAAATGTATAACTTTAATTGATTGAAAATATTATAAATAAATTGATGTTGCTGTCTGTACTTTAGCTCGTTATTAAAAACATAATTCCAAACGAATGCTCCAGTTTCGATGTCGCAAGCCAGTGGGCGGTAAGGCGAGTAGGTACCGCGTAGGAGCCGCATCGATCAGATGCCCACCCCACCAGAATTTCGCAACGCTTTAACATACTGACGTTTCTAGGATATTCATCATTAATGTGGCTATCAAATTCGAATTGGAGTATGTAAAAGTTGTTATTCGCATATCAAATCGGTCCACTCTAATTGGTATAACGAGTTGAAATGGATTTATGTATTTGCAGTGAATTGAAACATGTTTGGCTATAGGCTATCTTACGTGATACACGGCGTTTGTATATTTTTTGAATGGTCCAGTGAAATTTGTTTGAATAAAATGTGTTTTGTTGCAGGTCGGTGGCGCACGAGCCCCATGAGCGCGTGCGCTGCGGCCGCCATGCGCGAAAAGCACGCGGCGCCGCGCCGCCTCGCGTCCCCGCCCTCCTCACCGCTAGACCACCACCAGAGCCCACTTGGCTCGCCGAGGGCCGACGAACCACTTGACCTCAGAGTCACTCACAAGCGCCCCCAGCGGATCGAAGACGAAAACTGCAACCTGATCACACCATCGCCACCACCACATCCCACGCACCCGGCGCATCCAGCGCACCCCGCGCTCCTGCAGTTCTGCAGACGGCTACCCCTAGCGTTGCCAGCATCATTCGGACGATACCCCTTCCTCCCAGCAGCAGCTGCGACCCTCCTCGCCCCCGGTGCCCCCAGACCGCCGCCGCTACCCCAAAACCCCGGTGTAAATAGAGCGCGGGACCGTTACACTTGCTCCTACTGTGGCAAAGCGTTCCCTCGTAGTGCAAACCTAACACGACACTTACGGACGCATACCGGCGAACAGCCGTACCGGTGCAAGTACTGTGAACGATCGTTTTCAATATCGTCAAACCTGCAGAGGCACGTGAGAAATATCCATAATAAGGAAAGACCGTTCCGGTGCCGCCACTGCGACAGGTGTTTCGGCCAGCAAACGAACTTGGATAGACATCTTAAGAAGCACGAAGCAGAGAATGGTGACGAGAGTCGCAGACGCTCACCAGAAGAGACGTATTTTGAGGAGATTAGATCTTTCATGGGCAGAGTTGCGCCCGCGCGCCGAACAACTGCCGCTGCGGCCGCGAGCGCCGCGGACCACACCTGATAGGGACGTCACGAGAAGAATCATCGCGACAATAGCCTGGTCTATGCATCCAAATGACTTTGTAGTGTGTAACTTCGCTGTCAGCCGCGTGGCCCGTGGCTTGTGATCGATTAGTATTAGCGCCATGGTATCTCTTGCCTCATTCTGTTCTTCGATAAAAATTTAACAGACCCTTACGTATTTAGATATAAGATATTTCCTAGCAGCTGTTACCGCGTTTCTGTACCTTCCGCGCAGATGGGAAAAACAGAGTTTAGTATCCGTGTAATAATTTTAATTGAAGTGATATTGTTTCTTATCATAAAGTTTGATGTACTTAATGTAAATATGTATCGAGAAGCGCTAGACGGAGGTGTAATAAATACTTAGCATATCTTTACCGGATATTATCAGATACGTGTTCAGAGTGTTCGCTATCTTAGAGTTTAATTAGTATTGTATGTATGTAATTATCGTTTTGTATTATTTTGTAAATTTTTGCTTCGTATGATGTTTTATATTAGTAATTTAGTCTGAGAGAAAATGCCGGTTACCATTATAACTTGTTGCTTATTGAAAATATTATAAATATTTTTTATTGAGTGTTAGAAAATATGATCAGGGAATTTTATGTTTACGTTGGTGTGAATAATTTATATCGGTTTTGAATTGCAGATCTTACATCTGTTGAATTGTTAAGTTTCAGAATATTAATCGAATTATTTTATATATTAAAATTATATAAGATAAAACTGTTGTACGTATTATCTAAATTGTTTACGAAAATCTGTGATTTAATTTATTTACTTTTGAAAAGAAAATATCTCTCATAAATATCAAATTCGGAAATTCAAGACGAAATCTCTCAAAGAACTAATTTAAACGTTCCTCTAAGTATAGATAGATCTCTAGTAAATGTTACGAGTATAAAAATTCTATATTTTAATAAGAAAATTCATTTATCTAACTTTTCATACCAAATTCCAAGCTACTGACTTCTAAACAGTAACTATGAAATTGAACAACTAAGTACAAATAGTTTTCTATTTTCCAAAACTATTGCCGTGTGTAAAAATAGGCCCTCAAAGTTGAATAAACATTTGAGATCTGTTTAAGAATTAAAAACTCTTATTTTTCAATTTGCTTCTAATTTCCTTGCAACAATCCGTTATTAAAATATAAAAACATATCCCATAACGTTACCCTGTATTATAGAATACGTGTACAGTGCCTTACTATGTTATTACTCGTACCAAATTTAATTTGAAGTTTTATGAGATGCTATTTTAACTTATGTAGTGTAAGACATAGAGATTATTACTGTCATTTTGTACTTTTCATACGTATTAGTCGTTCGAAGTTCACCAATTACCTTGTCAAAATGAAATAAATAACTTTAAATGTATCTGAGTATTTATTTACATGTATAGATAATAGAAACATCTATATAACATGTCACAGCTATACGCATTTTAAATTCTGTGACATTGAGGAATAAATCAACAAGAAGCAGTATAGCGTGATAAACACAGAATATATGTTATTTTGCCGCCAGCATGTGTCAGTATCATAGCATACCATAGGGCCAGTATCTGATTTATCTACAACCGATTTCTGGCGGCTTCACAATAACGAACGCGTCATGTTTCATAGTATTTTTAAAAATATATTTTAGAAGTATATGTGTCAACTCTATTAGAATTTAACGTAAACACTTAAAAGTAATATAATTCACTCAATTGTGATCTAAATTCTCAATAAAGAAATGAAAATAGATAGGTTTAGAACACAGAACCGTTAAATATCTTCTTAATTATCAACGTACAAGGCATAAATAATATACATATGTATATGAATAACTTCTTAATATATATAAATTTCGTGTCACAATGTTTGTCCTCAATGGACTCTTAAACCGCTTAACAGATTTCGTTCAAA
>DWCF01002347.1:0-24460 GCA_018230265.1 Delias oraia | reverse complement strand
TAAAATAGTAATATGACTTAATAAAGTTTTCAAAAAGGAATTCAACCAATAGGTTTTGAAACGTAAAATATATGATTTGTGTTATAAACGAGCTTATTAATTACGAATAATCTCATTAATTCTTAATGAGATGATGTTTTAAGTTGATCGTCTGAGAATAATGACAATATAAGAGTTAAAAGAGCCAGAAAAAATATACTTCTATTTGATAAGCTCCGTTTCTGTTTTTAGGGTAGATTAACAAAATACTTCGAAATAGTGGAATGCCAAGAAAACTTTACAATAGTACCATGACTGTATAATACAAAAAAATATTGAGTCACCTATTACTCACCAATTTTGCAAAGGTTTTATGACAACACGATAGAAATTCTGATAAAACTACGAATTTTATCAGGATAATATGTCTGATAAAATAGATAAAACATATTTGACTTTTGCCTTTACGCCGAAATATTCCATGGCAATATTTAGTAAGATATAAAAGACCTAGAGACACATTTCTCTTCGCTCGATACATATTTTGGGAGCCTCGTAGCTAAATGCTCTAATAAGTCTACACCAAGCAGGAGATATCGGATTTGTCAGTGTCCGGGCGACTGTTTTAACAATGTCGCACCCGTGGGAGAGACAAGATGACGCGCTAATTGGACCGGCTTATCCGCGGGCCCACAGCCCACCCAAATATCGTAAAAAGCCATCAACACAAACAAAACGGGGATTGTGGCACGGTTGTCCATGGGCGGCGGTAATCAAAAAAATCCATAGAGAAAATCAGCTTGATCCATTGTCCGCTGTACCATAAAAACTATTTAAATGTATACAAATACATTCCAACGAATTATTTTTTATAAGATAAATTACGAATTAATGTCTTTTTTTCTAAAATTGTAATAACCACAACATCAAAGCAGGAGTAATAAAAAGTATCAGCTGTAAACATGGCACTCGCTGCCAAGATGAAAAGATAATTTTATAGTTTCCTCATGATATTTCTTACTTGTTTGGAGTAAGCCCTCGTATTTTACTGGGATAGTAGGGCTCCATGTCCAGAAAGTGCGGTCGCGTGACGAAGGCAGGGGCTCCGAAACGACATGCCGATACATTCAGGGCTCCGGCTGGGAGACAGTTGTTGTCACGTTTCTCGTCACAGTAACAGGCCTAGGAAATTCATAACGTACTAGGCTCCAATAAAGATATCACACACGCAGCATACATCCGATCCATTACCAGCATGAGCTAATTCCTATTAAATATGGACAACTATATCAAAGACGGCTCAACTTAAGTTGGAGCGCTCTCTTTCCAAAACTATGTATTATTCACATATAAAAAGTTACTCATTATTACACCAGCTATATGCAAATCAACCGTTTCAGAGAATAGCCGGAACAAACAGACACTCCAATATCATTTCTTTGTATAGAATTAGTGTACTGTGCTTAGATGTATAAACAAATTTAGAAATAGATCGCACAACAACTCTCAACTCTCAACAAAATCTCCGTCGATTTGGGCCTATTTAAAATAAAGACATTTTAACGCAGCGACTAATAAGTAATACAACGTTCCGATATTCTCTTACCATTGCAGGATACTTGTAACCATTATCGAAGAGAGAGTCATTAGCAATATATTGCATTCCCTCCAGCCCCATGTACCTCACTGGACGATCGGCTGTGAGTGTTAAGTGCCTAAAATTAAAAGGAACTGTAAAATTGAACACTTAACAAAAGACACGCTTAGAAAATACAGAACACGTACTCGCCAGATGCGATAAATCAAAAGGTGATCATTATACATATTCATGATATCTTTTATGGGCTGTATGCCTTCTTGTGTACATCGTTCTGTCATTTGGAAGCCTCGTAGCTAAGCCATTTTATACATCTATCATGAAACGAGTGGTATTCAGGTTTGAATCCCGGTCCGGACAGTTATAAAATAATTTATTCAGTCATCAAAAGGGTTTGACAGTATCCGGGAGAGTGTCTTAATACAGTGGCATCCGTGGGAGAGCCAAGCTGAAGTACTAACTGGGGCGTCTCGTCCAAAGGAACTCAACGTGAAACTGTTCTTGTACTCTTGTACTATGTTTCGCTGAGTGAAGTTATAGGAGGCCTTTAAAAAAGCAACTTGTGTGACGTGAGCCGCCAACCCTTGTGCGGACTGTGGCACTCTTGGGCGGTAGTGTTCTCTTGCCATATAGGAGACCTACTTCCTCCGTTGTCCGCTATATTATAGAAAAAAAATCATAAAGTGTCATTGTTGACGTTTGTGTAAAGATCCTTGTTTTAGTGTTACATATTTCGACGTTCTACGAAATTGCTGCGACCTTCTATGACGCTACGAAGCACAATAGCTTCTCTACGATACTAAGACAATAGAAAAAAATCCGTACATTTCTTTGTATTTTAATTTAAGAATGAATTATATCTTTGGAGAGATAATAAATGATTTTATTATTATAGTTTTTTAATTTTGAGACTTCATTAGGGGAAGACTTCTTCCAAATGCTGTCATTCCCCACGATTTAGCTAGAAGGCACTTACGTGCATATATCTGGTGCGAAGATGTGCAGCTCATCAAGCCCCCTCTGAGGAGCCCACAGCTCCCCCGAGGAGCTTCTCAGCTCGCCGCACTTTCCTCGGTACACAGTTCTGTTCGTGTGCTGCCATTTCTCGATGTTTCCCAATTGGAAAAAGTCAATTTCACCTGTATCCGCCACGAACACTCCTTCATAATCTATTGAACCATTGCGCTGTAAAAAACGTCCAATGGATACGTATGGGTGTAGACAGGCAGACGAGCAAGACGCTAGCATAAGCAACTGCTCCACAATGCGCGCTTTATTTATGATGCCGAATTTTTACATAATTTCAATGGATTCCGATATCCTCACTCACTCAGCCAAACACAGTATAAGTACCATTTCACGCCGCGTAATTTTCCCATATAAACCGGGAGTTAAGAGCGGTATAATATTTATTTCTAAAATTGTAAAATTTTTGCCTAAAATTTAATATATAATAAGAGAAAACCGCCACCTATGGACAACCGCGCCACAGTCCACACATTCGCTGTGTTGTCGTCTTTTTACGCTACTTAAGCGGCATTATATTGTTGGAAATTTCGCAACACTAAGGCAGGAAACACATCCGAGACCCTTTAAGAGGGCGTCCATGGGCGGAGAACCCTTTATCACCACGATTGTTTTGTAAAAAAAATATATCTGAGCATCTGTTAGGATATAAAATATCAAGTAATTTAAATAATTTGAATTCAAAAGTAAACTATATGATTGGTTGAATAACTGTAATTTTGATAATGTAAAAAAAAATATGGACATCATATAACTTAAAACGCAAATAAAGACAATACACTTTCAATGTTAATTTAATATTCATTAGCGAAACCCTCACCTTATAAAACCATCCGAATCTATCAAACGGTATGGTGTATGGGATGCTAGGGATTCTGTAAGCGATGTTCAGGAGTTGGTTCTCAACCCCATCGAACAGCCATGCCGAGGCATTGGCCTGCGTGAATAAATCCTTGTGAACCATCCGCATCACCATGTCCACAAGGACGCGAAGCACCACGCTCTCGTTCCGAAGGGTATAGGCTATCGTCTGCAATAAACGTTAGCGTTATATTTCAGAGCCGCGTTACCGAGCCGAGTTTTCTTTTATTTATAGAAACGGTGGCAAACAAGAAGGAAGCTCATCCAGGCCAAGCGGTCCTCCGCCCATGGCCACTCCTAGCTGCAAAGCTACGGGTGAGTTGAAAAGCAGTGCGTTTTTAAGGTACCGTGAAGAAGGGGTAACGGCTATTGCAGGTTTCCGACTCATGGAAACATACAAGCCAGCCTACGGACTATTTATATTATATTGTATAGAGGATGCCGGAGCTGGCGGGTCTCCTATATGGTAAGCGAACACCGCCACCCATGGACAAGGGCCTCCGATTCCTCACTCACTCACCAAAACATAGTACAACAAACCTAGGTGCAATATAATTGAGGAAGCGATATTACTGAATATAAAATGTTGTTTCTTTGTATTTTTAAGTAAATTCACTCACTTGGTTATATTTAATCAGCTTAGTTAACTGATTATTGTTGTTTATTTACACATTTATTGAATAAAACATTATTTTGTATTTTTAGAGAAACATATATTTTTATGAATCCTTCAATCTATTTTATACTTTAAAAAAATCCATATTCGCCAGATGACTGTCACATTTTATACGCTGCTTTATCAGTCAGCCATACATATTGAAGAAATATATTCTCTTTCACCATCACTATCATTTGAGCCGCAGGACGCCAACTGTTGGACATAGGCCTCACGAAGGGGAGGCGTCTTTGAGCGACCCTCATAAGGTCGTCTGTTCACTTTGTAGGTGGACGTGATATGCTGCGTTTCCTAATCCGTGGTCTCCATTCTAACACAATTCGCCCCATCGGCCATCTGCTCTGCGTGCATTATGGTCTGCCCATTGCTACTTCAGTATATTCTCTTATCATATGTATAAATTCAAAATGTATTTAATCATAATATAAAACTCAAGCTACGCGTCATGTTAACAAAAGTTCGCAGGTTCAAGTTTTAAAACGGAGACAGTATTCATAAATGAATTACTGCTGCATTGTTTGCTCATAATAACTTGATGCAATAATTAATTATTATTAATAACAAATAATTTATCGAATCGACATTATATTTGATTTATTAATAACTTTGTCCTTTTTGCCGTTACCACTTTGGTCTGTCATGAAATTGTCACTATTTTAGTACGTGATACATGTTTTTGGTAATGGTTTTTGATTTTCAAAGCATTATTGTTTATTACAGGTAATTCTCCTATATTGTAACAGAACACCACTGCCCATGGACAACCGCGCCACATTCCGAGCATTGGTTTTGTTGCCGGCTTTTTACGCCACTTAAGCGACATTTTTAAAGGCCTCCGGTAACGTCGTTCACTCAGCTAAACAGAGTAGAAGCACAAGTACAACTAGAATTTGAAACTAGTGCTCTGTGAGCCTTCGGTACAATTTCGGACGAGCCGCTCCAATTAAGGCGTCAACGTATGCTCGATCGTGGTTCTTCCACGTTATTATTGTAAAAATTATTAGGGTTGAATAGTTTTTCAAGGATTTTTTTCACGGATTTACATCAGTGTACATAATGTAATTTTCTTTCTATAGAAAACATACCGGACCCGAAGCTTAGGATCCATCTTTCCTTACAGCCTCTTATCGGAGACATAGCATACGTTGTCTTAGGCGGACGTCTTTGTCTGTTGTTGTTGTCGTTGACGGCCAAAGCCGAGGTTCGATGCTCAGGGAATACTAGTCAATACTTGCACTAGTCGCGGCAATATTTAAACTAATTGCCGGCGAGTCTGCGTTAAGTTGTAAAGGCCGCTTCTTTCAAAAAAAGGACATACCGCGATGATGGGATTGATGTTGGTGACCATGTCTGAGAGGCTTCCGTTTGACATTTCGGGATGATGGTACCAGTGTCTCTGGTTTTTGAAGGTGACGGTACCATTTTCATTCCACGTGATGTTTACCTAGAAGAATTTGGTTATAAAATAGATTAAAAATATCTCTCACACAGGTTAGAATTCATTCTTAATTCGAAATAAAAAAAAATCTGAATACGAAGGCAAGCGAGCAGGAGGCTTACTAAGCGGTGCTCCGCCAATTTAGATATCCCCAGCGCCTGCTGGGCCGCGGGTGCGTCGCCGCTCTTTTAGATCCCTAACACCTACAGCCTTTTTTTCAAGGTCCCCAAATCGTATTGGTTTGGAAATATCTCTGTTGATTCAAAAGCGTGCGAGGAACAAAATGCCTTAAAGAACGCTCAGTTGTGGAACGAGAAACATCGACGTGAAAACGATGAAACTTTGTATTCTGCCTTGATGTTCGATGGTGGAATTCAGCAGCAGGTATCAGTCCAAACAGCTGCTTCGATCATTCCCCGTGATAAATGCGGTAGAAGATGCTCAGCAAGGCAACATCTTTACGCAATTATCTCTTGAACATGCTGACGCAATAATTTGAGTGTGTAATATTCTTAAGCCCGTAGTATTACTATGGACAAGCCACCCTAATCAGTGCATCACCATAAGCTTTAGCGTGATTCTTTCACGTTGAAAAAATGTGCAAATAAGTGAAAACTATCCTAAAATTACCTTTTTCCGTATCTCCCTGAACACGTAAGGGCCAACCTGCTGGACTTGTAGGCTAACATTCTTGCCCGCAATAATATCCGCTGCATTCGTGATATTGAAGAGGAAGCACTCCAGGTACATGGGTATGGGAATATCGCGCCAGATGTAGAAGGAAGTGGAGCCCTCAGCGAGTATCATCATCTGAATGTGGTTAAACAAGTTAGCGGAAATCACCTTCTTATACTAAGGACTAATTATTAGGTTTCCAATTTGCGAGCAGGTTGCGAGGAGGTTTCCGCATTGCATTTCTTGCAGGGCCATGGGTGCACTGTCGGCTGTCAAAAAGATCCTAACCCAACTTTTTGACTGTTTATTATGATACATTCCTATGTAATCATGTTTTTAATTCTAAGAATTTTTATAAATATAGATATGTAATATCGAAAAAAAAGAGTATAGGCAAGAGCGTGGGCCGTCAGGTAGTCTTTAAGTCTAGACGTAAGATTCCATGTCGTGAGTGTATGAGTGCGAGAGAGAAAGAATGAGGACGAATGCTGAGGGTCAGTTTACCCGGGTGAGAAAGGGCAGTTCTATGCGAACATTTGTCAAAGCCGTGCCATTTTTCTGTCAACACATTGTTAAACTAAACTTGGAATTACTTTGGATTCGACAAGTCATTACCTCTAGAAATAAGAACCTTTATTAATAAATCAAAACATTTGTTGCTCCGTTGTCTGCTATACCAAAAAAATGAACGTTTAAAAATCTAAGGAAACTGTACACTTAAGGAAGTCCGACCTTTTTCCTATTATAGGATTAATTAATTTTTTTAGACAAACAATTCAATTCGAGATAAATCATCATCACCAGCCATCAAGTCCACTGCTGGACGTAGGCCTCCCCCAGAGATATAATTAATTACAATATTATAATATATAATTAATTATAATTTAGACATATATAATTCCAAATGAGTCCTTTAAATCGTGAGACAATTAGTGACTTGCTAAGTCTCTAAAAGTATTGTGCTCAAAGCCGACACTATGTGTATCATACCTTCTTGATCTGTGCGAAAAATAATCCCGGCCAACAAAATATAACTGCTACGGCAAATATTATTAAAGCAACTCCTACACACATCAAAATAAAATGCTTCCTATGAACGACCATAATTCACGAAACCCTAAAAAGTTTTCACAAAACTTTGTATATACAAACTTTTCACTCGCGGATTGGAGGTTTTTGGCGACTCGCGCTCGCAACATTCCCCCACTACTGCACTCGTCGTGGCGATTACAGGCGCTGATAAGCAATTTTTGCATTTATACAAGCAATAGTAATTTTCATCTTTGCCGCATAACATTTGATATCGACTAGCGCCTATCAGAGATTACCGCCGCCCATAGACAACGACAACACAATCCGCGCTTACTGCTTCACACTGAGATTATGCAAGGCCGTGGTATCATTTAGGATAAGCCGCTTCAATAAGCATGTTTTAGCATGGTTATTCCATAGTTGTAAAAGTATTAAGACACTCGCCCGACTTTTTTCGATCCCTTCCAAAGATCAAACAAATTATTCGTACTGCTTCGAGGCTCTCAAAGGCGTTATTTAGTTCCTGAAAATAAAATGCATTTTCAACTTATTTTTACCTCAATTTTCTTGGATTTGCGATTTTTATGAAACTTTGAATATGCTGTCCTCCGCTTATGTTGGACTCTTAAGGATAGTTTGCTCACAGACCAAGTTCGTTTTTAAGTGATTATATTATTATACCTTAAAAATGCCGCTTAAATGGCGTAAAAAGCCGGAAACACAACCAATGCGCGGACTCTTGCGCGGTTGTCCATGAGAGGCTGGTTTTCCTTTCCATTTAAGAATCCTATCCTGCTCTGTTGTCCGCTATACCATCGAAAACAAGAACAAAATTCTATACACGGGACATGAATTTATCAAAAGTGATTTTGAATTCATAAATTTGCGCAGCAAAAAGTTGCAGGCGTTTAAAAATAATTTGTTTTGTTTTACTTTTACAATTAAAGGAAGTGATGCAGTTCAGTGAAATCTGCCTCATGATGACTTATCAAGTTTTTTTCAATAAAAAAATATTTTAGCGCCGAAAATCTTAAAAAAGGTGAGTTTTATACATTAAAATATGGATTATTACGAATCTATGTAAATACGGTACAAGTTGGGTTTATCCACAATTAGGACCACGTCTTAGATTCACTTTTAGTAATTAACGGATTTTTAAGAATTTGTTTGCAACTAAGTGGTTTTAGAATCTACTACGAAGCGAGATGTATCAAGTTCAAATCCAGGTCCGAACAAAAAAGTGATAATATATTCTGTCTTTAGAAGGGCTTTAGAGTGGCCGGGTGAATGTTTTCACACTGTCGCACCCGTGGGAAATGCGACGCACTGATCGAGCCGGCTCGTCCGAAGTACTTGTACTGTGTTTCGCTGAGTGACTGAGGATATCAGACTACAACCAGAGCGCGGGCTGCGGTTGTCCACGGACGGTGGTGATTTTTTAGCATAGAGGAGACTCACCTGCTCCGTTGCCTGCATGCCATTAAAATAATGGAACAAAGCTTAAAGAATACATGTGGAATTTGAGTCAATTAGTTTGCAATTGGTATTAATTATTGCTCTGTGTAAGTATCATCACAAAGGGCAGGAGTTCTTAAGCAATACTTACACTTGCGATTTAATGAAATTACAAGCTTAATTTACAGGAATGTCAGAATAAAGCCTTATTATACCTGTAAGATTTTATATACCTTTCATTAATTCAAAAAAATAAGGTAATAAAATATATTACTAAAAAGAAACGACAAAATTCTTTTTTCTATAATTACTTTTCATATAAGTTTATTTCACTCTTTACCGCCATTGCGTTATAAGATCACTCAGAAATGTAAACATGACATTTCGTTCATAGACTGTGACAGCGCAAAGTGCGGAAAAATTGTGTTCAAGAAATACTAATTTACAATTATAGATCACTTATTTCAGACCTAGTTCAGGTGTATAAATAAAATGCCATTTAATTATCTGAAAATAAAGAAACGTTGATAAAAGCTTATTCATAACATCACTCCATTGGCACAAATTACAAACCAGATTTAGTATTTAATTCAACATACATCTAAATTGCGTCCTAAAATCACTCAGGATTTAAAACATGATTTCAAACAGATTTCAAGATGCAGTCATAGACAGTGATAAAAGTAAGAAGTGCTCATTTCATGTATTCATTTATTTTGTGCTACGCTCTGCATTTATTTCTAAGAATTTGTAGTTTTCACAGCCAAGAGGGATATGGGAAAAACCTATAAAATTAATATTATTATATGTGACTATGTGAAGAATTTTTACAATATAATCAATTTACTTATGCCGTAATAAAATGTGGCTTAATTTACTCAGAAAGTATATAGATTTCAAAGGTTCCCTACCTCCATTAGTTAATATCTAGCATTCGAAGACACGCGATGTCTTTGGTTGAATGACATATAATATGCCGGGATACATACGCGACATTTTTTGAATGACTATCTCGCTGCGCCTCAAAAAATATATATTGCACGGTTTTAACCATATCTGTTAGCAAATCGGGCTCGAAGGGTAAAAAGGCTTACTTTACTTTTTTATAGTGTAGTGGACAACGGAGCAGGTGGGTAAGATAACACTGCCGCACATGGACATCCGCGCCACATTCCGCGTATTGGTTGTGTTGCCGGCTTTTTAAGCCACTTAAGCGTTTTTAAGGGTTTTTCGATATCCTGACTCACTCAACGAAACACACTACAAGCAGAACAACCGTTTTATGCTGAGCATTCTGTGAGCCTGTGGTATCACTTCGGACGAGCCGGCCCAATTAGTGCGTCCGCATATGCTACTGCATGGCTCTTCCACGGGTGAATATATGTTTAAGTTAAGTTACTGTTTTTAATATTAGAAAGTATTAATTAAATACCTTAGTCGGTTATTTTAAGGACTTAGTTAAGTTTATATTAACTTCAGCAAAAAAGATTGAAATTGTGCCTAGTAATTTTAGATAGAAATACATTTTGTAAAAGAATAGTATAATAACTTTTTCTTAACTGTCAGTCGATTCGCGCCAAATTCCACGCGTGCAGTTGACAATTGACAAGTAAAGGCCATAATGGTCGTGCTAAATTTTCTCAATCCAGTTACAATTGATTGCTTATCGTTGGCACACGGCAGTCCAGCTCAGTAGTAAACATAACTCTGCGATCAGCACACGCCCTACTATGGACACTCTCCTATTGTCTTCAGTGAGTAACTCATTAGTTTGTGAATGTTTTAAATGAAAAGTGTGGTGTTTGTTATCTTGGGGAATAAGGTAAGATAGTCATTATCTTTACACAGCAAATAGTTCGACGTAATTTTGTTGATAAGTTATTATTGAAGATAAATTAGGCGTTCATTTTTATCCCGACAATTATTACAGTTTTTACATCTAGACAATAAGAAATGCACGAACAAATTGCTTTTCGAAAGAAAAATAGGCGTATTTGAATAAAATTATGTTTTATTTAATGTTTTATCTTATCTCATGACAACGATTTTTCATATTGAGAAAGTAATTACTTGTCTGGTCCTCACACATTTTGACACTTTCTTGTGAATCCTGTAAGTTGTATTAATAATTGTAAACAAATAAGGATTTATTGTTGTATTAGGGTAAGTATTTATATATAAGGTATTTGAGCTCGTAGAATCTTCTTCCTATTTTTTTGATTTCTGTAACTAGCGACCACAATTTTTCCAGGGTGAGTATAATGGTATGTACATAAATAACGACAGATAATGGAGGCAGAATAGAAACAAAAATCAAACGGAGATACAACTTATAACCATCAACGTTATCGTGGTATCTCAAAATAACGAAGAAACGACATTTTAACTATTATAAAACGTGCCTATGCCTTATAATACCATAACTCACTCAGACAGAATGACAGGCAGAAAAAAACAAAAATAAGCAAAAAGTTTTCATATTTTAATAAATATTGACGCTGTCGCCTTATAAAACGTTGATCATTCGAAAGCATGTTTCACCTTCGGTCACTCTCTCGCTTACGAGAATTTGCAAAAAAGAGAAAGATCATTAGAAAATTATGTGTTTGCTACGGTTATGAAGTAATGATATAATAGTTTATCTATATGACTTCTCGATTACGATTCCGTCAGTTTAATGTGCACGATTTACATTGTATTTCCATCTTTATAGACGCTGTCCGACGTATGTGCAGTATGTACAAGTACAAGTAAATAGAAGACAATATTAAAAATAATATCTAATGAAACGTAATATATTTTATTCGGAAATTCACTTCTCATAAAGAGATATCCGACACAGCATGAGGAAAAAGCCTGAACAGATAGCAAGGTTCCGTGTAGGGATCGCCGCAACAACCGCCTTCGCCGGAAGCGACGAGCCATCTTCGCTTCCAGGTTCTCATCGGTGAGCCGCCGTCCGATCTCTCAGGCGGACCTCTCTCTCGCGACGGCCCATCCCGAGGTACCTAATATCTCACCAATTCCTCCTCCACCTTGTATTGGCTCTTCTGAACGGCGAATTCCGAAGGTCGGTAACAGAAGCAAAGCGCAAGTTGCCTGCTTCTCACACCTCACTCACCTGCTTTGTTGTTCACTATATAGTAAAAATATATATTTATTAAGATTTTTGATTCCTAGAATAACCCGGATTATCATTTGATAAGTTAGTTTTGGGGATATTATATTTAGTTATGTTTGGAATGTATGTAGTATATTTAAGCTTATATTTCTACTGAGAAGTCTTTATATTTGTCCCAGTCCAGATCAGCGCCTGCTTTCATGGCTCTGTGAAAATTTTGCCTTACCCTTTTGCTGAGTCTTTCAAGTTCAGGTCCCCACCAATCCCCACCATTAGATTCTCCTGGGGCAAGAGGGCATGCATCGTGGTAGGATCCTATGATTGCACTGGTGAGGATATCTATCTGTTCATCAATCTGTCTCGTCCCTGTGATCCTGTCAGAGCATGTCCATTCTAGCCTATCAGAGCATGTCCTAGGAGCCGGTCAAGCCTTTCCAGGTACTTGGCACAGTTGGTCTTGCGAGCGTTGCACTTGGGGGCTACCGAAACAGTGCATGCCTGCACGTTGAAGCAGATCCACCTGTGGTCGACCATAATCTCTCTTTTGACAGGCCAGGCACTGATGCTTTTCGAGGCCTCTTCACTTGTGAGTATTATTCGATGATTGTTCTACTCCACCACTGTAAGACGGTGGGCTCAGAGCCCACATCCGGAATGTTCAGGTTCGCCGTCATGTCGCCGTCGCTCAACGAGAAACCTATCTCTCTCGTTTGTATGTTTAATTCCCAACAGAATGTAGTGTGTTTGAGTCGGTGGCGATGATGAGCTACAGAGCGTCCTCCTCGCAGTGCGTCACCGTCGCATGTCATACGACGGCGGATCGTCGGTCTCCCGCATATAGACTGAGGCGACAACCTCTTTCGGCAGGCTGGATCCTTGCGCACTGTGCAGTTTTATGTCGCATTCATCTCTAAAGTAAAAGTTAGTAAGAGGATGCGCCTGTGTGTTTTAGATGTAAGTATAAGCTTACTTCCTGACCCATGGCTCCTGGATCAGGGCTATGGCGGTGTTGTTTCGATCCAACCATTTCCGCGCCTGAGCCGTTGCTCAAAACCATGCTTAAATTAAAACTCAAACAATTTACTCAAATTGGTAGAAACTTTTGGAAGAGCTGGTTTTTAGCCTAGTACAGACTACTGTCTACCTAGTAGAGACTGTCTGACGACACTGCATATCCTTTTGGACATACAGTGTATCCTATTCTATGACATGAAGACATATTGTGATATATGTACTTACAAATGTGTAGCCGACAAGTGATAACCCATTACAAGGTATTATTTGATAAGAACGAACTTATGTTCCCACGTGACTTAGTATTTAATGACTTACACTTTATTTCTTATATATTATGATACCGCATATCACGTATGAATGAAAATATCCACAACCGAGCGTTTTTAAGGCATTTTGAGTCGCGCATCACCACTCCGTGGAATCAGCTGCCTGAGGAGGTGTTGCCTAACTAATATGACTTGGAGACCGTCAAAAATAGAGGGCGCCTGTCCCGTAAAAGGCCGGCAACGACCTTCAACTCGTGCTGTCCTGTATAAATTTTTACGTAGATAACTTAATTCCCACAGATTGATGATTTAATTGAAAGAAATGAATACCATCTGTTTATAAGGACTAGCAGATCTCGGCGAACGTTTTGCCATATATTATCGACGTACTAAAATGGCGATTACAAACAGGAGATTTAACAAGTGAAAATTCAGCTCAAAGAATACTCAGCGTTACACGGTACTTGTTCTCCTGTACTGTTTCCTTGAGTGGGATGAGGCTCTTAAAGTGCTTCTGAACCTAAGTTAAAAGACTGCAACACAAGCAATGCGTGGGTTGTGGCGCAGTTGTCTGCTATACCATAAATAATAGAATAGAATATAAAATCAATGCAGAGTTACATGAAAATTTGTTTTTTAGGCGGACACTAATTCTAAATGGCTATTACGTGGAAGTTGTTGTTTACGATAAAATAATATGACTGAAATTAGGTATTTTTTTCACGACAAGTGGAGATTTTTACACTTATTATGTGTTTAATGTGTATAGAGGTGGCTTTCCTATATGGTAAAAGAACACCGCCCACTGACAACCGCGCCACAGTCCGCGCTTGCCGTGTAGCCGGCTTTTTGTATAACATATTTTATCTTTCTCATAGGTAATTGAGTCACGATCAATTTTCATAGAGTTGTGACCTTAGAGAATATAATAATGTCTATCCTTGAAATTCCCTAGCGAGCCCACTCTACTCATGACATCGAAGCGTCCCAAAGGACAAATATCATATAGTAAATGAGTGTCTGAAAGGTATGAGAACCGGTGAACACTATTTCCTAAACAGTAAGCGGGTACAGTATGTACTTACATTTTCATATTTTATAATGGTGGAAAGACCTTGACTAAGAAGAAGGCCGAAGGCCGAGGCTCCATATAGTTTAGTGACATTTAAGGTCACTCACCCTTACTCACCTCACATACATATAAATCAACAAACTCAGTGTTCCCTGCGCTCATGGGTCCATGTGTTTTTGATTTGTAGTCTAAGAAACATTAGTCATACGTAATTCGCTGGTCGGTCGGTTGCGGAACTAGTGCTTGGTAGAGGTTATTCTGGAATCGAATATGATTTAGTTTATTTATTCCAACCACCACATCCACGCCACTCCGCCGCGTCCTTCGTTTCTTTGAAAATGCAATGATATCCACGCTGGCAGTCACTCGCTCTTCTCATTCATGTTTTCATATTAAGTACAACACTTTCGGTTAGTTGTGGAATCTGTCATTCTATCGACTGCCTCGGCTGGCCTTGCTCGCCACACGGTCGGTCCAATTTTTAAGTACATTTTAGATTGTATATATATGTATATATATTTAAAAAGTATTTTTCTAGCGCTTTCTAGACGATGATGATGATTTTTCATTCCGTTTGAAACTTTACATACCATAACTTCTTTTTTCTTCAAGACGTTACTGGTAAGGCATCTCCTTCGTTGTTTTGGCTCTGTGACATGCGCACCGAAGTCGCACCGGAAATCACAATCTGAGACAAGTAGGTAATGACCACATCCGGTCAGCTCACAGAAGAGTGAAGGGTCCGCAAGTTATATACCTGCATCATTAAACAATGAAGAGAGCCCTGGTGCCCATGGACGGCGATCATCTAATCCACTCCTTGTAGCCTGGTCTTGAACCTGTGACGTCACGGGTGTTAGGTTTGATTCCCGGTTAGTAATAAATCCGTATCTGGTGGGTGTGAATATATTGCATCAACTGTGCAGTAGCGAAAAGGTAGTTCCTTCCAAGAAGAGGCAGCTACGCGCAGGCCCAACTAGCCTTAAGATGAGCAGGCGGCTGTTCTATGCCTTTTTGCGATGATCGTTTTTTCCGTTCGCCTATTATAAAATGAATCGGCCCTCTTCGATCGGATAGATAATTATTCATTTAAGAGCGATCCTCCCCGCGTCGAAAAGCACCAGCCCTGGGCAACGGACGCATTATTCCATTTAGGAATAGGTACTGTCTTTTTTTAAGATCTCCAAGTCGTATTGATTTAGAAATATCTCTGCCGGCAGCAGCTTTTACAGAGCACAAAATACCATTGAAAACGCTTGACTATGGATCGACAATTAAAGACATAATTTAACCCTTAAATGCATTATGAAGTATATATATGCACATCAGTGTTTTCTTTCTTGCAAATATGTATTTCATGTGCCCAATTGTAAGAGCACCACACAATATTTGTATACCAAATGTCTACCATTGTGTCTCAATCGAAGAAATAACTGTTTCAAAGATTTTCATTCACTGCAGTAAGTAAAATTTTGTGCCGCGCACCACCTCTCTGTGGAATCAGATGCCAGCGGGGGTATTTTCCAGACCATGCGACTTGTGCACTTTCCAGAAAGGAGCGTACATATTCCTTAAGGTCCGGCAACGCACCCGCGGCTCTGCAAGACCTAGGGTTGTCCATGGGCGGAGGCCCGCTTGCCCGTAAGCCTCCTGCTCGTTTGCCAACGTTTAAATAAATAAAAAAGTAAGCCTTCTTCGAAGCCAACTATAGTTTAACACAATGAGACTGAGCCATAAATTAATAGAAAATAGTACACAATTAATAGTAACTGTATACTAACAGCACACTCATGTAGATCTACATCAGTAAGCTTTATTTAATGGTTTTAAATGTGTACCATGAAACGATAGGTATCTGTCGCCCGTGGGAGAGCCATGCTGAAGCATATGCTGACGCACTAATTGGAACGGCTTATCCTAAGTGATACCACAGGCTCACAGAAAATCCAGCGTGAAACTGTATTTCTAAGAATGAGTGAGAATATCCGAGGCCCTTAAAATTGCATTTTAAGCTACGTAAAAAGCAATACAATGTTGTCTTACCATATAGGAGATCCGCTATAAAATAAAAAATGATATACTTTTTAGAAAAGAAATATTTTTCCTCTATTCATTCTTCTATCATTCTACTCATCTATCTATTCATTCTGGTTAATTATCTACCTGTTTCAATTTATGGTATTTAAAAAGAAAAAATCATGCATCCGTTTAAGTTTGCTAAATGGGAGGAAATATAGAGTTCAGACAGCAGTCTAGAGATTCGTTTAGAACAAGAGCAAAGTAGGAAGTAGACGGATAGATGTATTTGAGACCTAATGTGCTTAAAATTCTAAACTGTGTCTGACTGAATGCTTAACGCGAGCGGCATCTAACAGGCACTGACCGCGCGTAATTGATACGTCCGCTGTGCAGACGCATTCGTCGGGCTAACAATTTTCTATATGTACACTTTTTATGGTATAGCTGACAATGGAGCAGGTGGGTCTCCTGTATGGCACGAGAACACCGCGGTCCATCACCAACCGCGCTAAAATCCACGCTTTGAAGTTTTCCGGCGGTTTCGCAGCTTAAGCCGAATAATTTCAAAGCCTTGTGATATTAACTCGATACTTGTAACTTGTAACTGTTGCACGCTGAGTATTCTGTGAGCCCGTGGTATCACTGCCGCTGGCCCAATTTGCGCATCAGCATATGCATCAGCGTGACTCTCCTACAGGTGAAAAACTATGAGCTTATTTTCCATTAATTTTCGTACAGGAATACATTGAAAAATAATATATTTGTAGTGCGTACGTTTAAGACGCTTAAAACTGAAAATAAATTAAATTTATTGAGTAGATATAGTAAAGTAAGTTAAAGAAACAGACACTCTTACCTGAAAACAAAGAAGCGACAGTAATAGTCTATTAAAATCATCTTTCGCTTCACACAACATAATATCTCGTTCCTTTCTTCTTTAAGTATAGACTTTACCTTATGCAAACACACACCGCAATGAATCTAAAATGAAATATATTCTCATTAGATATTTCAATTATTTGGTGTCGGTCAATTCTCAGTAGATAGATAATGATGCAGCGAGTCACTATCCGATACTATGTATACCGAAATAATGTCAATTCCAATGTCAAAATAGTAAACTATTGATCGACTAGTAAGTTCTCGCCCGTGATATCACATCACGGGCTCACAGAATACTCAGCGTGCGACGATAGCTCTTGTCTTGTTCCGCAGCCGTCAAAAAGCCGACAGCCCAAGCAAAGCGCGGACTGTGGCGACGTAGAGCATAGGGAGCGGGGTTCTCTAACACTCTCTTTGGTGCTTTTAATTGGTGGTAATAATTTTTCCTCGGTATGTTGATGTGTGCCGCAGCAACTTGTGGTGGGAATAGAGGCAACACTTTTGTGTATGCTGTTGTAAATAAATGAAGATAGTTTTAACTGTATAGACACCCTATCTTCCTATTTATACGAGCGATGTGGCTATTGTAACTTACATCCTCTTGACTATTCTTATTGCGTTGTATTCTTACTACGCATTATTTGGCGAATGTAGCATCATCAATAGATAATGTTTATTTAAAGAATATTAATATTAAAATCGCTCGATTTCAATAAACCGGTGAGATAGACGGCATTGGAATTCACTAAAGTAGCCAAAAGACGAATGCACGAGCAATGCAGTTCTTTAATTACTCTATAGAAAAAAGGGACAAGTGGTATTACGTATCTTAAACAACCGCGCCACAGTCCGCGCTTTGGTTGTGTTGTTGGCTGTTTACGCCACTTTTTTTTAGGCATTTTTAGGGCCTCCGATATCTTCACTCACTCAGCGAAACACAGTAGAAGCACCGCTTCAAGTACGAATACCATTCAACATTGAAAACTCTGTGAGCCTGTGGTATCCCTTCGGTCCCACTGTTATATAGCCAGTATAGCCATGAAAGAAG
Organism: Delias oraia; assembly: GCA_018230265.1. Taxonomy (NCBI): domain Eukaryota; kingdom Metazoa; phylum Arthropoda; class Insecta; order Lepidoptera; family Pieridae; genus Delias; species Delias oraia. The sequence goes on along the minus strand of DWCF01002347.1, from coordinate 6,296 downwards.
CTAACGAGTGGGCGCTACTTCGCTAGAGCCGAACACCACCCTAATCCCCTCGTGCGCCACCGCGCCGATTACACTTCTCGCATACCCACCATATACAAAGGAGACCCAGGGACGTAAACCATCTCGGATCCCTGATCCGGATGACCGACCCTATCACAAGAGCTAATAACAAGCTCACAGCCTCCGGAGAGGATATCCACACATTCTCAGACGGTAGGTTTCTGCATAAGGAGCGCGATAACAACCACCTCCGCCGAACCCGGAGGCGAGGCCACTTCGCCAGACTCACCCCGGAGAGCTCCCGACCGGCTACTCAGGCGGCTCATGAACCTGCGACGGCCCAAGCCGTGATTCGTATCTCGCAGGAACCGCCCTTGCGCTAGTCGCGACCATAAATCAAATTCACGCCGAAAGACCGTGTGCAGCTGTGATGGCTGTTTGGCCGGCCGCAAATAGGCCTTCCAAAAAACAGTTCGGATGAGCCGGCCCAATTAGTGCGTCAGCATGGCTCTCCTACGGCTGTAACATTATTAAGACTCTCCCGCCACTGTCAAGCCCTTCTAGAGACCGAATAAGTTATCAATTAAAATATAATTCAAAGAAAAAAAAGAAAAAGAAAAATAAATCACCTAAGCGAGAGAGAGAGAGAGAGAGAGGCAATATTCAAGAGTCTGTTCCAGATTAAAAATACGACTAGTATCGTATTGTACCGCAGCGTCGCAAAATGTCACTCTATATCATCAGATAATCAACTTTTAGTGCATTTTTGCTTATATTAGCTTTTACGTCGTACCGACCGACTTCCATATTTGTCTTGATTTAATTTATTGACTTTTTAGAGCCACTTAGCTAAGTAGTGTTATAGAGAGGCATTGGGTTCGAATCCCGCTCCGTACGATTACAATTTATTCGGTCTCTGGAGGGGCGTGACAGTAGCCGGGCGAATGTCTTAATACTGTCTCACCCGTGTGAGAGCCATGCTGAAGCATGTGCTGGCGCACTGATTTGGCCGGCTCGTCCGAAGTGATTCCACGGATTCACAGAATACGCAGCGCGAAACGGTATTTATACTAAGTTTCGCAGAGTGAGTGAGGATATCGGAGGCCCAAGGAAATGCCGCTTAAGCGGACTGTGGCGCGGTTATCCATGCGCGGCGGCGTTCTCTTACCATATTCCTTTATTCCTGGGTCTTCTGACCCACCTGCTCCGTTGTCTGCTACAGAATAAAAAAACTTTTTTCATTTATTGCCTGGGTGAAGATAACGCCACAGATACTATAGTAATCGCTAAAATTGTCCGAAACGAAATGACCGCATAAAAGATATAATAACATGATTGTCTGTCAGCACTGAAAAAAGTTTCAATTTGACAGCAATATCCCCATTGACAAAATGATCATGATTATTGAATTAATTTTCTACAAAAAACCGCTCGACCGATTTTGTTCAAACTTCACGTAAACCATCTAATAAAAAGTCCAAATAAAATATATATACATGAAAAACCCAAATATTTTCTAATTAATTCCGACAAGACATTTCTAATTAATTAATTCTGACAAGCCACTAGGCTCTTTTTGAAGAATGTTTAAGTGCGTCAGGTTTATTGCGTGATAGAACATATTTCAGTAAAGTTAAAAGTTACGAACAATAGATATGTCAAAAACTCGTTTCTAAGTAAGCTTTTCTATAGTAATTGTTATCTTTTATAATATATTTGGAAAACTGTCGATACTCAAATGATTTAGATGTTTTGCCGGCCTTTACGAGAAAGTTTATCTCAAAATGACGAATTTTAAATTGTTCATCAATATTGATAAGACATTGATGTTTAAAGATCGTCGCCCATGGATATTCACAATTTTCGTTTTTGTTGTCATTAGACATGGAACAGTGAGGTAAACTTGTGTTCGGTTAGTTAGTGTTTTCCGATTTTCACGAAAATTAATTCTAAGTTCTTAATATATATAAACTAAAAAAAATGTACAAATAACATAACAGAAAGTAATAATAAATTTATTTTATTTATGTTACTGGTCACGATGAATAATAACATAATGTTTTATAGTTCTTAACTTTGGAAAACAACTTTTAATAAAAACACATAGAATGAATATTGAAAAGGTTAGAAAATTAAGAGTGATGTAACGAATGCCGGTAAAACAATCCCTAAGAGTTTATTTTTAAGGAAGGTAATTTGTTTTTACAAGTATAATTTAATGACTGAGATGTCAAATGAAGTATGATATTTATTCACTTTTGTTGAAGTTTCTTTTTTGCGAGCAAGTAGCCTTTCGGCCCCAGTAACGACAATGGGGATCGCATTTGGGAGGCATTCAACCTAAATCTAGAGATACACAGCACTAGGCTGGCTCACTGAGCATGCATCGAAAGCGCTTCCCGCTTCAGCGTACCGAAACTAGCGACGTCGCAGCCAACACTTTTAAAGGTAAAAAATGCTTTCAGATTTGATCAAAGATTGACAAAAGATTTGCTCATCGAAAATTACGCTGGTAACGTATCTGATGCGTGACGATCAACAAGTGATTAGGTTTCACATGGGCGGTGTAGAATTACAGACAAATCACACAGCTGACAGCTACAAGCTGTGATATCCTTCGAGCACACGTGATTGTACATCTGTCACGTGTAAGCTGCAGCGGTGATCCGTGGGAGAGGCATGCTGATGCACCAATGAAGTTAAAAGTTATACGCTGAAGCGAGGTAAAAGGAAACAGCCAAAGTGAGCGTTCAAGCTAAATAAAATAAAATTTGTATAAAATTAAATTATTACCGCGATAAGCCAACGCTTCGAATCCCGGTCCGGACAATTAAAACAATAATTTCATTTATAACTTATTCGGTCTCTGGAAGTGCATGACAGCGGCCGGGCGAGTGTCTTAATACTGTCACACCCGTGAGAGAGCCATGTTGAAGCATATGCCGATGTACTTAATTGGGCCGGCTCATCCGAAGTGATGCCATGGGCTCACAGAATACTCAGCGTGAAACGATACACGAATGACATAGGATTTGTGATGGCGGCGTAGGTCCATAGTGGCCGTCAAAAAGTACGCTCGTGCGAGCGTGAGTTCATCGGTTTTTGAATTGAATTTAAATAAAATATGTGCATGTGATTATCGTGTTACGTTCATAGCTGAGTGGATTTTATTCAAGATCCAAATAAAACAAAGGAGACTTCGACTAATTACAGTGCGTAGGTATACCTTTTTTTAATGTTGGTATTTTTTTATTCGGGAGGCTAACCATGCGGCTCATTTAGGATAAGCGGTTCACTCATGGACAACCCAGTCCTAGCTGGGTTGCGAGTGCGTTGCCGGCCGTTAAAACATATTTTCTTTGTGCTGTCTCTGAGATAACGAATCTAAGCTAGTGAAAGTGTCTCAACTTTGTCTTATTCGTGGGAGAGATATACGGAAGCATATATTAATGCATTAGTTGGGCCGACTCGTCCGAAGTGAACCGCGGGCTAACAGAATACTCAGCATGAAACGGTAGTTGTACTTGAAACGGTGCTTCTAATGAGTTTCGCTGAGTGACTGAGGATATCGGAGGCCCTTCAAAGCCGGCAACTCAGCAACTGCGGATTCTGGCGAGGTTGTCCAAGGGCGGCGCTCTTCTCTTACCATACAAAGATTCACCTGCTCCGTTGTCTGTTATACCAAAAAAGTAGCAATAATAACTGGGAATCGAAATCGATGTTTATGAGGTCACATTAGCTGACAAGAGGCCGAGCACATTATGTAATATTAATTTATTATGCAATATTATGTTATAAATTGTCACATGGTAATTGCTTGATGTAATGCCCTTCGAGACCGGTTGTGAACCAGCTTCGGCGAATTCGCTTACAAATATAAACATGTATTGCCATAATACTAGCAGATTTTTTTTCTATTAGAAAACGCAGCAGCTGGATTTCCTATATGGTAAGAGAACCCCGCCGCCCGTGAACAATCGCGCAACAAGAAATATGAATACTCAACGAATACTCACCCTGAAACGGTAGTTGTACTGTGTTTCGCGTGAGTGAGAATATCGGAGGCCTCTTAATAATGCCATTAATTGGCGTAAAAAGCCGGCTTCACAACCAATGCGGAAACTGCGGCGCGGTGGTCTCTGGCCGGCGGTGTTCTCTTACCATATAGGAGACCCACCTGATCCGTTGTGCGCTACACAATATAACAAATGTCTCAGAATTCGGCATATAGCCAAAAAGAAATCAATACAAAACTTATAAGAAATAAATAATGATAAAATATACTTTTAAAATTAGTCCTTGTACTTGCTTGAATTATTAATGAACACAAATTGCGCATTTCGATCGTTGTGCCAACGAAGCTCGTACCTAAGTGGTTTTATGAGCCTGCTACGAAGCGAGTGGTAGCGGGATTGAATCGCCGGTCCGAATAAAAAGTTATAATTTCTTCTCTGTTCTGTCTCAACTTAACTTAGGCCTGTTTTTCCCCGTAGGGGAGCCATGCTGAAGCGTATGCTTATGTACTTATTGGGCCGGCTCGTCCTGAGAGATACCACGGGCTCATATAACCTTTGTGTTTCACTGAGTGAGTGAGGATGTCAGAGGCCCTTGAAATTATACCGCTTAAGTAAAAGGCCGGCAACACAACCAAAGCGCAATTGTGGCGCGATTTCCCACGAGCAGCGGGGTTCTTTTACCATAGAGTTTTTTTTTATTATTGGTGGCAAAGAAGCAGGAGGCTCACCAGCGATCTTCCACCCATGGTCACCCCTTGCAGAGCCCCAGGTGCGTTGCTGGTAAGCCGGTAACCCGCCAGCTCCGTTTCTCGCCATACAATAAATCACAAAAGTCTCTACGTCATCGTCGATGAAAATTATCGTTCTAAATTGGACAATGTTTATGGAGAATGATTTGTAGGTGTCAAAAGGGCTTCTCGATTACAGTATGGAAATGACAGTTGAGCAAGTAGCATTTGGTTATACCGACTCGCATAACCTTTGCTGTCTTCAAATTTGTTATACACGTTTTGAATGAATGCATTAGTTTTTTGAATAAAGTTTCTTCCAGGCGATTTGTGCTTAACTCCGATTTCGAATATCTATCCACATACGAGTATGGTTTTTACGCGGATTAAATTTTAAAAAAGCCGCTAGTGTCTGAAAACAACACTATATTATTATTTGTGCTTCTACTGTGTTCCGCTGGCCCTTACGGCCTTAAAACAGTTGGTATACAATTTCTTCGCCCGTAGGAGAGCGCGGACGTGCTCGTTGGCTCGGCTCAGAGAAAACTCAGCGTGAAATGGTACTTGTACGTGTTTCGCTGACTGAAAGAGGACATTGGCCTTTCAAATTTCATTTAATCAGCGTAAAAAGCCGGCAACACAGCAAGCGAGGACTGTAGCGGAGACCCATCCTTTATCCGCCATACCAAAAAAGAGTCAAGCGTGCTCATTTTTATGCTGCTATTTGCTAGAAATACATATTCACTTATAGTTCGAAATGCGGTACCTTCAAATAAATTATCCGATAACTTCGTGATAAAAGGACTTAAGACGTGAACAAGTAATAAAAAGTCGTTTCATAAGTTTTAAATGAATTTTTAATTTTAAGTACCTATGGAAGTTGGATTTAGTTTCGGAGGGATTTGGACGTTCTTATCTCCAGATCCTAATAATGAATGTACATTGAATGCTCCGAGGAATTCTTAAGATACTAGCTGAGCCGGCGAACTTCGTACCGCCTTCGCGAAGCTTTGATGCACTACTTCATTTTGTAAGGCTGACCTATCTTATGTATGAGCCCCTATTCAACTTGAACTGGAATCTATAGTAAATATTTATTTTTAAAGCAATTCGATGGCAACTTTTTCTATGTAGATTTCGATTCCGTTAAGTTCATTTGCGCTTCGCGTTGCTCATCAGTTTGATTTGCTCTTATATTCCTTTGACTTGCCGTACTTCGAGTTTTGCGGCCTAAGTTTGTACGTCTGGTTGGTGGCATTGTTAAAAACGAAAATCCAACTGAAAACATCATGTTAAATTGTAATATTGTGTAGTCACCAAAAGTCGATATGAAGTGAAGTCAACTTACCGTGATTAACACACTTATTAGCAAACAAAAAACTTCTTAGTCTTTAAAACAAAACGAACTTTATCATAAACTTAATAAACTTATTGTTAGCACGGTTATGAATGTGATGTCACAGATGACAACAAAGTTTTTGTTTTAAATTGAACGACGTTGACATTCGTTACGCGCGTTTTTTAAAATATGCAAAATTAAATGTATATTTTT
>DWCF01002346.1:0-24463 GCA_018230265.1 Delias oraia | reverse complement strand
CCTGTCGGAGGCGACCTGCATCCAGCATCTTCCGGCGACCTTTATAAGGTCGTCTGTCCACCTTGTGGGTGGACGTCCCACGCTTTGTGTGCCGGTCCGTGGTCGCCACTCTAACACTTTTCGGCCCCATCGGCCAATGAAATGATACAGATGAAAAAATCTGTTGTTACCTAGGAAACAATAATGTTTATTGGCTATAGGAGAACAAAAGTTCAAAAGAATTAGGTATGTGAATTGTCATACAATTAATTTCGCATCCTTTCAATTCGCACAATACAAGGAGAACAAGGGCTTCTGGATCAATTCTTATCAAACTTATTAATTAATTATTTTTGAACTTCACTTTGAAGTTGCTACGGGATTTTTGGCGTTGATGTGATGAAGCCATACGGGTCACATTTTTGATTCGAATTCACTGATTCTTTTTTTAATTTGCAAGATATTGTCTAGTAAATCATAGGACACACTTCATATTTTTGATAACGTCGTTGTTTAGTGGATTTACTAGTCTACCACGAAGTGAGAGGTATCGGGTTCGAATCTCGGCCCAGAAATTTTAATTTAATTTATACTTTATTCGGTCTTTTGAAGGGCTTGACATTAGGTGGGCGAGTTTCTAAATACTGTTTCACCTGTGGGAGAGCTATCTGAAAGCATATGATGACGCATTAGTTAGGCCAGCTCGTCAGAAGTGATACAATGGGCTCACATAATATTCAGCATGACATGGTAGCTGTCCTTGATACGGTGCTTCTACTGAGTTTTTCGGAGTAAGTAATCGTCATATCTGAGGACTTTAAAATGCCGCTTAAGTGGCGTAAAATAGCCGCCAACACAACCAATGCGCGGACTGTGGCCCGGTTTTCCATGGACGGCGGTGTTCTCTTACCATATAGGAGATCCACCTGCTCGGTTGTTCGCTATACCATTACTGAAGATTGATTTTGATTTACGTAATATTGTGCATTTTGATTTACCTAACCTCGTGCTTTACTCTGCGCAATAAAATTGAATATCCAATGTTTGTTCATAGTTTTTTATAGCGGATAACAGGACAGCTGAAGCTGCATTTATTAAATCATAGTTTTTATTCCTCGTAGTTTTTAATATTTTAAAGGCACAGAAATAGAAGGCAAATATCCGCGATACTCGTAGCAAGTCACGTAGCGAATTGCGCTTTTCAATGCGATATTATAGAAAATTTTCTATTGAACGCTTAACTTTAGCTTTTGTAAGTAATGGCTTAGAAAATGTATGCCACTTTGGTTTTATTGTTATGGTAACATAACGGGTTGGTTGTAGTGTCTATACGTTTTACGAACAGTTGATTTAATAATTTCACACATACAAAATATATTTTATCGAATTTTGCAATTTTGCATTTTTTTTGTATGTAAATCACTTAAGACAAGCGGTCTTCCGTCCATGGATATCCCTTGCAGAGTCGCGGTTGCGTTGCCGGCCCTTAAGAAATAGGTACGCTTTATATATATAATATATAGATCTTAGTATATGTGATACATAGACCTCCTTTGCTTTTTTCGGCTGTTGCTCTGTACTTTTTAAAATGATACTAAAGTCTAAGCAACTCATGATTAAGCTGCCTTGCATGCTAGGTTCGATTTCTGGTCCGAGTAGAATTGATAATTTTTAAACTTTGCATCTTCTCTTTGCAAGGACTTGTAACTGGCCAGGCTAGTGTCTTAACACTCTGTCGTGTGAGAGCCATGTTGAAACAAATGCACTAATTGGGCCAGTTCGTTCGGAGTGATACCATGACCTTACTGAATACCAATGTAAGACTACTTTTACTGTATTTAACTTGTGAGGATATTGGATTTCCATCAAGTTATGGTGTTTAATCGGTAACTAGGTAACACAGCCAAAGCATGAATTGTATTGGCATTATCCATGGGCGGCATTGATCTGTCACTACCAATACCCACCTGAACTATTGTTCACAATTTTTATAACAATAGTACAAAAATAGGATCAGTATTACTTTTAATTATATTTAATTCAAGCAACACAAAAAACTCATTTTATTTATTTTTATTATAATATTTTGAATTAAAACATATCCCTAAAAATATTTTATTAATTTTTTTCATAATTAATTAAAATAATTTAAATATCGTTATATTTTTTGAAATTTGAATATTATTATTGTAGATTATAGACTAAGAGCCAAAAGCGATTGCGCTCATAATAAATGTGAAAAAAATAAGCCAGCTGCCTATTAGTGACTTTAATAAAATAATCGTTAAGCCTTTGTAAGTAATTTAGTTGCTCAGTTAAATTATAACTAAGGATTTGAATTTAATAAGTAGGTGGAAAGCGGCTGGCTCGAATTTAATTTGTTTAATGAATGTTTATGGGTCACAGAATGTCTTCTAACAGTTGGTATTTTTTTTAAAACTAAAATATAGAATCTTTTATATAAAACTTGTGTCCCGGTGTTTATTGCCAAAATACGACAGATATATAAATAACTTTCTGTGCATATTAGGCAGGTTTGAGCATCATCATCAGCCTATCAAGTCCACTGCTGGACTTGATAGGCCTCCCCAAAAGACGCCCAACTATTACAATCTTGAGCGATTTGGATCCAGCAGCCTTCGTGAGATCGTCTTTCCGTCGCGTTTGAGAATCTGTCAGTATTTATATGTCATAGTCCTAAATATTAAGACTGGTTCAAAGCAATTTTTAGTTTTGAAATATTGAAAAATAATTACCAACCTAAATTTTAACGCTTCTACGATGAACAAGTTTTTTAATATCGTTTTTAGCAGTTTATTTTTTTTAGTAAAATATATTTTTTTTGTTCGGCCGAAGGCTGAAGATACCACGCGCTCACAGAATACTCAGTGTGTAAACTTGTACTGTGTTTTGGCAGAGTGAGTGAGGATATCGGAGGCCCTTAAAAATGAGGCTTAAGTGGTGTAAACATTCAGCAATACAACCAATGCGCGGGCTGTCGCGCGGCTTGTCAATGGGCGGCGGTGTTTTCTTACCACGTAGGGTACCCACTTGTTCCGTTTTCCCCTATTCTATAAAAAAAATAGGCAGTAGTAATATTATGGGTATATAAATATTCGTAGAAATGAGAACACCTCCAGAAAGCATTCTTTTTTATGTAGAGTTTTGTTTTAGGTAGCGGGACGCTTTTAGGATAAACCAAGAAATAAAATGTAAGAAATATCACTCAAAATGCCAGTAAAAGTAATAAATAGTTTTATTACATATGATATGAGCTTACCATAAATAATTAGCTACTTTTTTTGAATGTCTATAGGAAATTGGAAAAGGTAAAATACACACACGTCAAATTATATAACCTCATTTTTCATTATTATTAATAATGTGATAAAAAACTCAATAAAAAAGTCTCATAGGATTAGTAAAATGTTTCTTAATACGCAAGTGATAATTATATATAGATAAATAAAAAATATTATATTGATTTTTAAAAATAAAATCATATAGAGGCATAGTTTCTTATATCGTCTAAACGTGAGACACAGAAAAATTTTGTGAAACGAAAAAACTAACTATTATTAAACAAATATTTTTACTAAATCTCTTCGAAAAACTCTAAACCAGCCTCTATATATTGTTCTATGCATCTGAACCAATTTTTGAAACTGTATGTCTTTGAGCTTATTTTTAATTTTAAGGAATAAAAAGACGTCACACGGAGCCAAATCAAGCTCTTATGGATGGTATTTTGAGGGATTCGTTCTAACTATGAGAACTATTCTGTGCATTTTGGATGGTAATGAACGCTAAAGTTTTATTGTATTATCTTTTAACTTGATAAGTTCTAAGTTTGAATTTAATTTCGCTCCTACTCTTGTTTTATTCAACGGATACGAATAAAATTAACACTTTGAATATCAACTTACGCCGAAACCATCAAACCCTTCAGTATCCTTAAATCCTTTATTCCAGGGTTCTTAGGGCTTTAAGTATTCCATAAGTAATTTTTCATTAAGTTATTTTAGCAGAACAATATATAGCTTATAGTAGTATGAAACGATTACGACTTGGGTACCTTTAAAAAAGATCCAATGACTAAAAGGCCGACAACGCATCCACGGCCTGGAATAGGTATCTATGGGAAAAGGACTGCTTCACTTAGATGAGCTTCCAGCTTGCATGACTATTTTCATAAATAAAATCTAAAATGCAATATAATTCATATCTTAACGTGCAATTAAATACAATAAAACTCACTAGTATTAAACGCATTCAGTATCGTTATAGGTCTACGTTACTACCATGACGGGTATCGGGTTCGATACCCGGTCTTTATAATTCAGTTGTTTTAATTATTCAGTCTTTGAAAGGGCTTGATAGTAGCTGGGCGAATCTTTTATTACAGTTTGACCTGCAGGAGGACCTGTAAGACCTGGAATTATAATTTTTATTAATTAATAAATACTTTAGGATGTTGGAATGTGTACTTGTTTTGTTTATCTGAGTACGTGAGGATACCGGAGGTCCAGCAAGTTTTACGACAAGTTATAAAACAACCAAAGTGCCAATCGTTGGGTGGTTACTCATGGGCTGCTGGGATCCCTTACAAGCAAGTAACGGCTGTCTTATTAAGTGATTTGTAAAAAAAACTCAAGCTTAATAAAACATTTTATATGCCTAACCATTACATAGGTAACTACTAGTTTAATTGTATGCATTTCGTACAAATATTATAAATTAAAGAATACTCAGCGTAAAACGGTTCTACTTTGTTTCACTGAGTAAGTGAGAACATCAGAGGCACTTAAAAATGCAGCTTAAGCGGAGTAATAAGCCATCAATACAACCGATGCGCGATCTGTAGCGCGGTTGTCCACGGCGGTGTTTTTCTCTCACCATATAGGAGGTCCACCTGCTCCATTGTCCGCTATACTATTCAAAATTTTTTTCTTCCCAACAGTAATTCCTTTCAAGTAACCGAGAGCGAAACTTTTGCAGATTAATTGGTAAACTAGTCTGAAAAACTTAACTAAAATGAATCAAGCTGTAAGTGATGAATTGAAGTAGAACTTTCTACGTTTCACAGGAAACTTAATGAATTCCCTCGGCTAGTCGGTCACATGTCTGAAGTCGTGTTTGTTTCACGGTAATTGATTAAATTTCCAGGGAAACTAAAAAGATTTCGCTTGAATTTTTTTCTTTTTTATAGTATAGTGGACAACGCAGATGGGTCTCCTATATGGTAAGAGGACAACGCCGCACATGGACAATCACTCCACATTCCGCGCCTTGGTTTTGTTGCCGGCATTTTACACCACTTAAGCGGAATTTTTAAGGCTCTTCGATATCCTCACTTACCCTATGAAACAGTACAAGTACCGTTTCACGCTGAGTATTCTATGCGTCAAAATATGCTTCAGCATGGCTTTCCCACACTTTGAATTAATTTAATTACGTTTCTATTAATGGATATCTACTATTAATTATCCTTTTATCCTGTTTTTATTCGTGTTGACACATTCTAAAAATCAGTTTAGAGTTCGAATCCCGGCGAATCAAACACAATTCAGTTGGCGGTAAGTTTTTTAAATAGAGTTCAGAGTAGCATAATATTAACTGTAAATAAAAGTAAAGAAGAAAAGTTTCATACTTTATTCTATAAGTAAGCTAGACTTACAGTTAGACTTGTCTAATATGAAACTATTATAGCCAGATAGATATACAACATTTAAACAGAAATTGCTTATTTACATTTTATATAATTTTAAGTTGGAATCTGTAGATTGTTTAAAAAAGAGTAGTTAGGTTAAGTTACTTTATAGAAAAATTTATAATAGCAGGACATTAAATTCATAGAAAAAAAACAAAAATAGGTACATGAATCATTTAAAAATCAATTAAAAATCAATTTAAAAACCCAAAGAGATTTTTGAAAATTAATTTGAAATTACGTCAGCCCCATATACGATCAAAGGCCTCTATTTCTCTGTATTTAGTTAAATACGTTACTGGAATACAAATTATATATCCAATTTAAGCGAAAAGCTAACATAGTAAGGTTTTATTGTCATAATGGTACTAAAACAACGTTCAAATTAAGCTATTAAAACTTAGTCCAAGGAACGCGCAAGAAAAATTCTGACTCATTTCAAAGTGAAACAAATTTCTGCAACAGCATACTTTTATGAACCTTAAATTTTAATTAACAATAAACTTGCTTTAATAAAGTAAAATTTAAAAGAATTTCTGGACAGTATTTTTTAAACTAAATATGATTGGGTTTTTATGTTAGACTATGAATGTTTTATATTAAATTATTTTGCTCGAAAGTATATCTCTTAAATAAATGATTTTATTTAAAAAATCTTTTGCAGTTTTTCTACTTCTAATGAAGTTTATATGCAGTTTCACTATCATTTTTTTCATAAATAAACCAATTCAATTTTAAACTTTATTGATTTATAACTAGTAATATGTAATATATAAAACTATCATCATTTTAATTAATTTCTTAATTAAAGGCAAAAGTTACGTTAATTTGTATTTGTCATTCCACAACTGAGCGTTTTAAGATATTTTGTGACACATACCATCACTTTGTAGAATCAGCTGCCGATAGAGGTATTTCCGAACCAGTACGGCTTGGGTAACTTCGAAAAAAGAACGTTCCTATCCCTTAAATTCCGGCAACACACCAGTGAGCCATCTGGGCCTATGGTTGTTAATGATAAGAGAGACGATTTTTTAAGTAATACCAAAATTTAGATATACTAACATTATCATATCAAGAAATAAATAATTTACTAAACATTATGTACCATATTAATAAAATAGCTCTTTTATTTCTTAGCGTTATTTAATTGTGTTATTTCATAGAGTAATTTCTCTAGTCTTATATGCAATTGCAATGTCATGAAAATCGTGTACATTCCCCAGTCTGAAAAAAAATTGTATTGTATATTTTGGTTTAGTAAAAAAACTGGTTGAGCTAGTAATCTTAACACTGCCTTACCTCAGAGACATCCATATTTATGGACGAAATAGTAATTGATCTGTTTTCGATGAGCGAATGAGATTTCCACTATCATTAAGATATAGGTACCGTTTCAGTGGCAAAAAAGCCGACAACTTAACCAAAGCACTGAATGCATTGTAGTAGTCCAAGGGCAGCGGCTGAGACCAACTATCAAAAGAACACCCTTCTCATTCTCTGATATAATAAAAATGAAAGATTTCACAGATCGAAAATCGGTGTTATATATTTATTGTTTCTCTGATCATGTTAAAAAAGGATTTTCCTCAATTCTTTTGGCGTATGAACTTGTAGGTGGAAGTTAATAATGATAAATATAAAACTCAGCGTAAATTTAATACAATATTTGTACGAACAACGTTCATGGCACATTTGTTCAGCAAACATGAAAGGAAGTCAGCTAAAAGATTGATATTTCTATCCCTTTTGTATTGTCTACAGCTCATTTTCGGAATCAATGTCGTTGAAATAAATTCTATCTCGTATTAATGAATTACTATGTTGTCTTTTGTAACAATGCGCGTATACGTTGGTTTATTGAATGAAAGACTGTGACATAAGTTTCGCTGAGTGAGTGAAGATATTGGGGGCCCTCAAAATGTCACAGTTGTCCATGGCTGGCGGTATTCTTTTACCATATGGAAGTTACCCATAAAAAATAAGTTAAGTATATGTTTATAAAATTTTCCTATAATGATGTAAGAAAAACGTGATACCAGTAACACTTGCAAGGAAAATATCATGGCTTCTATATAAATTCTAATAAATAATTGTATCTTTATAGTACTAGCGTGAAATAATACTCGTACCTAAAATATTTCTATTTTAAAAAATTGTATCCTTACTAAATTTACTTTTATTTAAACAAAAATATTAATAAATAATATACACAATGTAATTTGAAAATTTCTTAAACAATAATCTTTTAAAAGTATACTTATTTCTTACTTCCTACAATATGCATTATTTAAATTAACTCACAAATATGAGTACTGAAATTGCTCAAAAATAAAACATTAATTTAAAAAATGTGTGATATATTGCAGAACAAAAATCATTTGTTATTTAAAAAAAAAATTTAATTTAATTTAGTTGGATCTTTAAACTATAAGATACAATTTTAAAATATATCACTAAATTATAGAAAATTGGTTTTAGATATGTCAGTCCTATTATTTCCATAATGCGACAGCCCACAAGTTATATTGCTAATAGCGTAAAGATGGCCATAGTAATGCGCTTGTCCATGGGCGCTGGTGATTTCATACCAGTGGTATGCGTAATAAAAGAAAACTAAAATATTACGATGGTATATTCATAATTATTGTAGAGAAACTGTAAGTTTGCATACCATGCGTTGAGACAATTATCAAACAAACATTTCTTTGGAAAAATACATTACTAAAAGAGTTATGTAGAGATAAATATAAAATAGATAACTTTCAACCATCGCGTGTGAGCATGCAGTTTACATTGATACATCACTTGGAAACCGTAACAAATTCGTTCAGGTCATATGGAAGGAATATAAAATATTTTTATTGTGTGTTCTCTGTGGCTTATGGCCGAAGTACGGGACTCGTTGGTCGCACCAGGCACTGCATTCCAAGACTCTTAGAACATTAACACTTGCCTAAAGGTGGATAAAGTGAATTTGTCTTAATTTATTTAAATGAAAACGATGGAAATTGAGCAGAACGCTAATCTAGGAAGCAGAAAGCCGCTCATGAAAGCCCCTGCAAGGTCGTGGGTGCGTTGCCGGGCTTTTAGAGATGAAATTACTTCACAAGTTTTCTTTTTTCCTTATATTATAGCGGACAATGGAGGGGGTGGGTCTCCTATATGGTAGCAGAACACCGCCGCCCATGGACAAAGGTGTCATAGTGCACGCATTAGTTGTGTTACCTGTTTTTAGGCCACTTAAGCGGCATTTTTACAATTACTATTTATCGCTGACTATTTTGTGAGCCCGTGGTATTACTTCGGATGAGCCAGTTCAATTAGTGCTTCAGGATATGCTTCAGCGTGGTGCGACAGTATTAAGACACTCGCCCGGCCCTTGTC
Organism: Delias oraia; assembly: GCA_018230265.1. Taxonomy (NCBI): domain Eukaryota; kingdom Metazoa; phylum Arthropoda; class Insecta; order Lepidoptera; family Pieridae; genus Delias; species Delias oraia. The sequence goes on along the minus strand of DWCF01002346.1, from coordinate 15,387 downwards.
AAGCCCTTCCAGACACCTAATGAATTAAATTATAATTTATAATTTTCCGAACCGGGATTCGAACCCGATACTGCTCGCTTCTTGGTAGACTTATTTAACCACTTTGCTACGAGACTCTCAAATCCTATTCTCTTAATTCTATAATAACAATCCAATTTGACTCAGTAGAATAATCGATTAGACATAAAGCCGATATCAAATCGGTCTTACTGACCGCTCTACGCAGGTTAAGTTATCGAAATTGTATGTACAAATTTTAAGTTTCATATAACTAATTCGTATTTCAAAGGAATAAGGCTGAAATTGTAACGGATCGTGTAGAGAATAATCTTGCATGTGTTAGAAATGGCATTCTATGGTGGCGTGTTTTGCTTGTAACTGTATATTTACGAGTTTAAGCCCTATTTTGCATTAAGCTTAGTTTATATATCAAAGTTGTGGGTTAACACGTCGTGTAACCATTTAGATATGTAACTTAGGAATCTTGTGAATTTCGCATTGTTTCACTTCAAGATTGTACTTCGTTTGCTACATTTTTAGAATACTTTTGAGAGAATCGTAGCTAAACAATTTTAAAAGTAAAAGGACGCGAGAGGTATCGGATCTTTTCTTGGTCTAGGCAATTATAATTTATTCGGTTTTTGGAAGGGCTTAAGTATATTATATTATATTGCAGTATACTTTTGTTATAATATATTTTAACCACACAAATAAGTTTAGAATATATTGAGAGTAACAACATATTTAATAGATATGTTATTTCAATATTTTAGGATTACGTTAAGTAATATATAATAGATAAAAATATGGATTTCCTTTAAATAATAATATTATTATATAATTTATCACTTAGAGAACTTATCACTAGCAAACATCTTTATATTAACAATTAATATAATTAGTGTAAGGAATATTACATCTAGTGTTGGCAATTTCCCTTAAACAAAGCAAAGCATACAACTACCGCGTCAAATACTTAACCAAGGCATTGTTTTCTTAACTAATAACCCAATGTGAATGCATAATGCAAATTCTACATCAATTCAAGTTGAGAGTTGCTATAATTACAAGGAAGACGTACTAACATAACTTCAAAAATTAAATTAATTCAAACATTATATTTGGTAATAAATGTTATTATTATTGTAACACGATTTTTTTTTGTAAATGAATAGATAAATAACTTATAATAGTAAATATATATTGGTTGTATATATGTTGAATCATGCTGGTAGTATCTGCTGCTGCTGAAATGCTCAGGGCACATTGGTTAGTGGACAGTGGGATTTGGTCTTCCATCTACTGTCTCTCTAATTACGGAGGGTTTTTATGGATGGTTTGATTCTGCCGACTGGTGGCGTGAGGTCTTAGTTATAGTATTCTAGATGGCCAATTCCTTTCATACTCTCGCAAGAGAGGTATATGTAATCGCAAATCCTCAATTTGAAAAAATCTCATTTTTTTAATGCTTTAGCGAATAAAGGAAAAGGTGGATCTCCTATAAGATAAGAGAACACCGCCGCCCGGAAACAACCGCACCACAGTCCGCGCATTGGTTGTGCTACTGACTTAAGCCGCTTAAGCGGTATTTTTAAGGACCTCTGATAACGTCATTCACTTTGCGAAACTAAAAATTAAAACAAAATTGTATAATCTGATATGTCTGCCACTTAATAACACTTATAATAATAAATCGGTGAATTTTGTGCCTTATTTAGTTTCATATGAAAAAGCGCGTGTTTTATCTGTCCACATTAGCCGAGTGGCGCTCAAATATAGATCAAGTCAAATTGCGCCTCATTAGTTGCGGCGCCGCGCTGTCTGAACACGAAAATGTATGGGATCTTAACTCGTTTAGATAAAATTTCTATGTATGTTTAACGACTTATACTGTAATATTTTAAATTGTTTATATTATTAATAAAAGTTTTTATAGATGGATTAACGACACTAGAGAAAATGACAGTGTTGAAGACGGTATCAGGTCTTGAAGGTAAGTATTTGGTATTATATGAATAAAATAAATGTTTTTGGAAATATAATTAAACAAAAATGAACTATAAAGTATATAAGTAATGATAGAATTTTATTTATTTTAAATTAATCAATACAACGTTTACAAAATTACAATAAAGATAGGATATATTACAAGGCAAGTTTATAAAAGGGCAGCACTCGGCTGTATGAACCTACAAGTGGTTCAGCTTCAGTTTTCAGCGCTATCATACACACGGAAAGACAATTATAATAAATGAAAAAGTGTGGACTACCAAATTATTACATTAAAATATTCAGTCACAAAAATAAAATACCAATAGAATTGTTCGAACACAATTTAATATATTGAAAGTGTGAAGAATTTAATGAGAGGAACCGGCTATAAGTCAGCCCCATCAGAGAGTCCTTTCATTATATAGATAGACCTTAGCTAGGTTCTTACAGTTGTGTACATATTTATAGGTTATTTCAGCAGTTGGTTAACGTTTAACACTACATTCCTGAAATCGGCCTTCGCATGACGAGATAGAACTGGGATCCATTCGTGGGAATGCCATGCTTAAGTATATGCTGACACTAAGTGGGCCGGCTCGTCCGAAGTGGTGCCACGGGCTCACAGAATACTAAGCGTAAATCAGTACTTGTACTGTGTTTCGAAGAGCGAGTGAGGATATCGGAGGTCCTTAAAAGTGCCACTATAGCGTCGTAAAAAATCGGCAACACAACTAATGCGCGGATTATGGTGCGGTTGTTCATAGGCGATAGTATTCTCTTACCACATAGGAGACCCACCTGCTCCGTTGTCTGCTATAGAATAAAACTTAAAAGAAATATACTTTGAACTAGATTTTAGAAGTTCGTTTAAAAAACGGATTTATCATTCTAATTTAAACAAAGTATACCTCAATTTGGGAGGAAGATTAGTCGCGCTAGAGTATTCGTACAATGCGGCTTATAGTATCGCTTAAGTAGTGGTCTTTTATTGGAAAATGGCTTTTATGTAAAACAGTTTTGACTTTGAATTTGGAGCGCCGTTTCAACATAAGGCATAATTATTTTTAAAACTCCAAATTATTTTTAATAACTAAACTGATTATATCGGTGATTTTGAAATATTTGTAGAAATTTAGGGAAAGTTTTAACAACGATACGTAAAATGACAATTAAATTTTCTATTATAAATTGTTTCTATCTGTAAAATATTTTATGTTTCTACAACCATTAGTTTTGTCGTTATAATATAGTGTTTATGTAAAATTAGACAAATTTATCGGCTTTCTCTAATATATCTTTATCAAAGGTTTGTCCAAATTAACTTTTTTTATAGCAAGTAACGGATGCTCTCTATGGTAAAAGATAACCGCCGCCCGCGCCGCTCTGCGATTTGGTTGTATTGCCAGATTTTTACGCCATTTAGACCATTTTTTTCATAGACATCTTTAATTACTCCGCAAAATACAGCACAAGTACAGTTTTTTACTGCCTTTTATAGCCCGTGTTATTACTTTGGACGATCCGACCCAGTCAGTGCGTTAACATGTACTTTAGCTTCTCTCTTCCACGGTAAAGGGAGTGTTGAGACACTAAAGAAATACCCTGCCAAAGACCGATAAAATTACATATTTTGATTCAAACTCCATTCCTATCGCTTCAAAGTAAGTTTATAAAACTACTTAGAGCCACGAGGCTTACACTTAAATATAATACGAAGTCCAGCGGGTTCTCTAGTTCTAAATGTATATTTCGTATAAGGATAAATGTTGAAGTACGTAATGCATTTCCTAATAATTACAACAATGGTATTCTGCACTAATTACATGGGTATTTAGGGATCGAGGGGTCAAGGAAATCCGACAATCGCAACTGACGCCTGGCAATTTGTAAACGTCGACCCGTTTACATTTCACGTGAGTTATATTCGGCCCTTGGTTTGTCTGTAACGCATTGCTTTTTCTTAATACAAACTCACATCCCTTTGACTCGACTTTTGTTTGAACAAGTGCTATCTTTTTTATTTTATATCGGGCAATGTCTTCTATATGGTAAAAGAGATCGCCACCATCCACGGAAAAACAGCACAGTAATACGCGCTTTGATTGTTTTGCCGGCTTTTTATGGTATATTGAGCAACGGAGTAGACGGGTCTCCTCTATGTTAAAAAACCACCCCCGCCTATGGATAACCGCGTCAAAATTCACGCTTTGTTTATATAGCCAATCTTTTACGCCACACAAGCGGTATACTCGTAATTTCACGGGCCTTTGATGTCCTCAATCATTCAACGAAACACAGTACTGTGCACGGGCTGGTATTCTGTGAGCCCCTAGCATTGCAACCGGTCTTATTAGTGCGCTAGCATGACTCTCCCTCAGATAAGACAGTGTTAAGATACTCATCTGGACACTATCTGTTAATGATCTGCACCAGTTGAAAATATATGTAAACATAAAAAAATGTTAACCCTACTAAGTTTTTAAGCTGTACTTTTCAAATTTGAGCGCGTCTATAAACAGTCATGTGTGATATACATATACAGATTTTTTTTCTCTTTATCTGCAATCTGTCGGAATAATAATATGTTATGTTCTAGTATAGCGTTTGGTGTGAAGAGGTCAGTACCACTTCTACTCCTTAATAAAAGATGTGGTTTGTGAGGAGAGCAACGCTCTTCACAATATAATATTTAGGTATCTACAGTTATCCTGTTTAAATATTCATGGGTCTCCTTGTTTCTGCTAAATACATAGAATTAATTGTCCGTAGAATAATAGCTTAGGCTCTTGGTTAGCAAAGAGATATATATTATTTAATTTTGATGTTATTCTAACGTATGTAAAGGAACGCTTACCTAAATTTAGCTATTTTGTGTAACGTCGTTGCCCTTTTCAATTGTAGAGATGACCTTATCTACGTAAGTAATTTATCATATTTTATGAAAGGAAATTGTCTTATTGTTAACTGATACAGAATAACCTTTTGTTGAAGGTAATAGATGCTACTTGAGAAAAAGAAGGAAGGGCTCACTGGTTTTTAGGGCCGGATAAAATACTTTAGTTTAAGAGCGCTTAAATTAATTTAAAAGTATTATAATAAACCTATTCCCCCTTACAAACTTTGATGAAATCTTATTTAGTATTCTGTCTCGCTTTTTCACTAACAAATTAATTCTATGAGAGAGTGACAGAATATTTAAGGCATTCTCAAGTAATTTAAAGCTCAACGCTAAAGGATTAGGTGGGATTATATTTTGTAAAAGTGCGTTTGAATGTTATTTAATGCAATATTTTTTCAGTAAACAATTGAGCATTTTAATAAAGTTGGATATAGAAAACGGGGGTTAAAAATAAAACCAATATAACTCAGAAATGGCTCCATCGATTTTAATAATCTTCAGTTTGTTACATTTGTTTGGTCCTTGAACAAATTTTAATTTTAATTGAATAAATATAAACAAATAAAGATATTGAAATAAAGTATACCGTAAGTCTTTAATATGTTAAGCATGTTAGACAGTAATTGTGTTTTTCCTGAATTAGAAAAAAAAACTTATTATTGGATCGGAAAAAAATGTGAAAAAACAAACGAGCTCGGGTCGCCTATGGTTCGACTATGGACTTGATGAGGCGCGAGTACGTTGCTGCCTTTTTAGGAATACGTACGGTCTATATGTAAATTTTATCTTAAATTATTTGAATAATAATTCATTAAGGATGTCATATCCTATAGTGTAATAAATACAAGCTTTAATAAGTCTGTGTTACCAATGAATCTCAGCGCAATCACTCAGAGTGATTGACGTCCATACATTCAAACACGTCTGCGAGGCCTACGCTATCAAATTTCAGAATTCTAGTTACAGTCCAACCGAAATGCAATCGAAAATGAAATTGGATTTCTAGTTTTATTTTACGCCTGAGTGAAATATGAGTGTATGGTTTCGGTAAAACTTAGGTTTAGAGATTTTAACAGACTGCAGATTACGGTTTTTGTTTAAAAACATATTTATAGTATAGTGTATATTTTTTTTAATCGAGAGATAAATGTGTAGAAGGTTCTAGGATAAGTGGGTATACCCATTGACACCTAAAAGTGAAATAAACTTTTACTGAAAATGATATAAAAGTAATTTGTAAAATAATTAATATAAGAATTAACATTAATGTAGATTCTTTGTTTACAATTTTGTACTAATTTTATTATTCTAGAGAGAAACAAGGTGTTTCAATATGTTAAATGAATACTTTTTTTACAAAGAAAATTAATTGAAGTTATGTCAGATATTAAGCTTGTAAAGGCTTACAATCAACCTAACTAAGACAGAAGATGTTGGCTAAAATGAAATTCGTTTGTTATTGAAATTTTTGTTTGAAATAAAAACGACGGATATATTGTAAAATATCCTGAAGTTATTTGACTTGACAATGGAAGAATAATATTACCAATTCTGACGGCAATTACTTTTGTTTGTGACGAGAAATTTAATTTTTCGCCTGTCACTTCCATTGTTTGCTAAGCGACATTTTATATAAGAATATTAATTGCTTTCGGATGTTTTTCATAGTATAACATTTCAAAGGGATGCTGTTAATCTTTGATATATAATTTATGAACCAAGATATTCGTAACAAGTTTTATTAAAAAATATATTAATATAATCATTATCTATTTTTCAATTGTGTTTTTTATTTTTAATGCAAGTTAAACTTTCTAGGATGGATCTGGATAGACCCTACCACGTAGAAGTATCAGGTTTGATATCCGGTCCGAAAGTAGATTTTCAATCATATTGAATTTATATATGATCTCTGGAGCATTTTAAAAATGTTATGTGCGAATCTATATAAAAAAATCTAATGTATACTGTCTGTATATGAATTACTAAAGTTTATATTAGCTTTGCTCTTTGCTTTAATTCAATAAAATTTACCAATATATGCTCAATTTTTTTACCAGGGTTTCATTTTTTTTAAATTGTGAGAAACGTAGCTTCATCTAGAATAAGTGGTCCACGGCTCATAGATACCCCTAGCCTAAATAAGGCTGTGGATGTGTTGCCGGTTTTTTAAGAAGGACACTATTTTTTCAATGTTCCCAAGTCGCATTCGTTCCAGTAAAAGTATTTTTATATAAAGTATTTTGATATTTTTTGAGATAATATATATTATTTTGGGAGCATCGTAGCTAAATTGGTTTATTAAGTCTACCACAAAGCGTGAAGTATCGGGATGGAATCACATTCTGGACAATTATAACTTAATTTATAATATTTTATGTGGTCTCTGGAAGGACTTGACAATTGTCGAGAGTGGCTTGTCTGAAGTGTTACCACAGGCTCACAGAATACTCAGCAGAAAATGGTAGATCTACTTGAAATGCTGATTCGCTGATTAAATAGGATATTGGAGGCCCTTAAAAATTACGTGTAAGCGGCTTAAATGCCGCAATATAACCAATAATCTAATAACACAATCAACGCGGCGTAAAAAAGTAGGCAACACAACCAATTCGCAGCACGTGAAGCGGTTGTCTATGAGCGTCGGTGATCTCCTATATAGGAGACCCACTTGTTCCGTTGTCCGTTATACCATAAAAAATAAAACCTCAAATCCAGGAATAGAGCAAAGGCTTTGGTATACTTCAGAGTGATATTAAAAAATCAGTGAATAGAAGTCTGTATAAGCCAATTAAAAATTGAAAAGCTAAACAAGTGACTGTGATTGCAATTGGCTTTAATTTGTGCCACAAAAATGACGAACTATTCGGAACATATTTCTGTAATTCCACAGATTACTTACAGTCGAAACGTTCCTATAGTATATTTTGAACATTCTCTTGATTTTTATTCAATTAATCTGTATGATAATTGTGAACTTAATTATATTTTAATATAAAAATTAATTTATTTGTTGAAATCTACATTGAAGTAATTGTAGGATTATATTAGTCAGAACTTAAATTATAATTTATTAAGTCTATGAGAGATTTTAGATCTTAGAATATTTATGTAAATATTTTTTTTGTTTATTTATATTTATTTAGTTTATTTTGAGAAAATAAAGTTTATTTACTGTTGTATATAATCTGTGGTCTTACTAATAAGCGTCAATCGTTGATTTATCTGACGTGTACAGATGAATATTTTCGCAGTAAATAAAATTTTCAGTTTTGAAAAGTCAATATTTCATTTGAATTAATAAACTATAGTCATTGCTATAAATTTAATCTATATTTTTATTACACTATAATCAATGATATAAAATTTAAAAATCATTAAAAATAAGACAAAAACTGCTGCTTATTTACAAACTTAATGTGTGTGTATCTTTTTGACGTAGAGATAATACGATCATATATTTCGTTTCTATAATTTTTTTTTTAATTTATGTAAATAAATCTATTAATGTTCATAATTGTCCTAGGGGTTTTTTTATAATAATTTTAATGCACATAAATTTATTGACATTTTAAAAGTGTAATGACGCTTTGAGATTACTCAGCCTTCACAAACAATATGACGTTATATTTACGGGCAGTGATAGCGCTAAACGCCAAATTTCAAATTAGGACAAATTATTAGATTATAATAAAATTTCTTTACATTTATTTAAGTCTTGTGACATAACTCATTATACCACATACGTATTTCACATTTATCTGAGCTACATTTAAGCCGTTTCGAACGAAACAGCACGCAGGGACCATACTCCTATAAATTGGAAATGCGTAGAGGCTAAATTATGAAGGCTTATCTCAGTTACGTCCGGTAGCCCTCAGTACACCTATTCAAGATTAAAGCCAAATCGACTAGAACTTGCCCATTCAAGGGTATGAAAATGATTATTCTTTATTTTACATAGTGTTATACATTTTAAATGTAGCTTATATATTAACTGTTATTATCACGAATTTGGTGTTAGATTTTTGCTCTAAAAATAATTTGATAATTTAAAATAATAATTTGAATATAAAAATATCAGAGTTCCTAGTTTTTTAACAAAAGTATAATAATACTTAGAACATAGTATCAACTAAGATTGTCTACTGATAGGTTTGGACTTTTTTTAATGAAAAATTTGTAAATTAAACGATCAAAAGGCTTAACGAGGATCCACCACCTACGAACATCCTTCGACTCAATAGGGCTACGGGTGCGTTGCCAGCTTTTAATCGTTGGGTCTTTTTAAAAGTCACCAAGTCGTTTAGTTTCGAAATATCTCTGCAGGTAGCTGATTTCAAAGAGTGGTGGTGCATGGCATGAAATGTATTAAAAAAAATTAGTTGTGGAATGACAACTATGAAGGTAACACGAATGAAACAAAATAGTTTCAAGTTCAGATTCTCATGTTTTATTTTACAAACTCTCGCTGGTTAGACACTGATTAGGGGACAATATACAATAATAAATTTAGTAAAAAAACCATAAGTTTGAAGTAAATGAAATGATTAAGCAGTGTGGTAACGCAATATTGAAATGTATTTGTCAGAATGTTCAATTGATGGCTTATACGAGAATCGTCTACTCAGAATTAAAGTGCTGAAAGCGGAAGTAATCAACTGTCGCTGAGTCTGGTGGAATTTGTATTTAAATTTAATACTGTTATATTGATTTTCTATAATATACTACTTAAAAATAAAGTTGAATTTAAAAATAGACTTTATTTATTTTGCTTTATTTAAGTTCAGGTTTAACTAGGAATTGAACAAGTTGGTTTTAGCTGCAAGCAAGTAGATATATGTATCATCATCAGCCTATTCAAGTCCACTGCTGGACATAGGCGACCCCAAAGACGCTCACCTTTCACGATCTTGAGCGATCTGGGTCCAGCGGTTGCCCGCGACCTTTGTGAGATGGTTTTTCCATCGTTTGGCGGGATATATGTTAAGTTTTTGCTTATATGGTTTTTTCTATGGTATAGCTGACAACAGTCTCAGACAGGGTCTCCGGAATATGGTAAGAGACAAAGACACAACCGTGCCACAGACCTATATTGCGTTTCCGCCTTTTTACGCCTAAGCGTCATTTTAAGCGCCACCGATATTTTTATTCACTATTTATAATAACTAGCTGAGCCCGGTAGTTTGGCCATATAAATTGTCAAAGTACTAATTGCTAAAGTACTATAAAAATAAGAAAAAGAAAGAAGGGTGAAAACTTAGGTTCGTATGTTTTTTTTGCTCTATCATAAAAAAAAATGTACAAAGAATAAAAAGAATGGGTTGCTTTATTTTTTTAAAATTCTCCGAGTTCGTTTCGTTTTGATTTCAATTGCGGTTGAATATTTATTTATCATTTAAATTAAATTTACAATCTTAATATTGTTTAAGCAAAGATTGCATACATTTTTAACTTTATGCCATCAATTTTTTACATCAATTTTTAATGTATCCTATGTAAATTCAAGTATAAAAATCATATTTATCACTACATACACTGTTTTGAAAACCCGAGGCATGATAAAGAACAGTCATAAAACTTTTTATCTTTTGCCAGTCAAATCGTAAGAAACTCGCCAAACTTTTAGGAATTATAAAAAACAAACGATTGCTTTAGCTTCAGGCACGTCAATCCAAGTTTTTAAATTAAGGAAAATTTCGAAAAATCTTTTTGTTACTATTTATAGGACTATTTTTCATTAAATTCATCCTTTTTTTATTGTATCGCGGACAACGGAGCAGGTGGGTCTCCTATATGGTAAGAGAACTGCGCCACCCATGGATAACCGCGCCACAGTCCACGTAATGGTTGTGTTGCCGGTTTTTACGCCACTTAAGCGGCACTATTAAGGGCCTGCGATATCCCCATTCACTCTGCGAAACACAGTACAAGCACCGTTTCACGTTGAGTGTTCTGTGTGCACGTGATATCATTTCGGACGAGCCGGCCAAATTAGTGCGTCCACATATGCTCCAGAACGGCTCTCCCACAGGTCCTCTATTATATTATTTCTAGTTTTAATAAGTAAATAAATGTATGCACTGTTTTAGGTTGGTATTCTGTGAGCACGTGGTTTTACCTCAGATTAACCGGTCCAATTAGTGCGTCATAGTATTTAAAAAAAAATTATGGTAAGAAAACACCGCCGCCCATGGACAACCGTGCCAAAGTACACGCATTGGTTGTGTTACCGGCTTTTAACACCACTTTACGCATAAGATGGGTCATCTTTATAATCAAATATATTCGTATATTTAATTATAGGAATATTTAAAAGTGCGGTGTATTTTAAAATTTTTAATATTTTTCCTGTGAAATCTCAGCTTTTCTTGCACAATTCCTCAGAGGATTGAAACGACTTCCGTTATTCTGTGACGGAGGCTTATTTTTTTTGCTTTTAAAGTATGCTTTTCTGTTATTATCCACAGAACCGGTCAGATATGAAAGCTATAATTTTTAAAACATTTCTTTTAGGACTATATTGTTCATATCTTGCTTTTTATTAATATTATCTTCTTATAAAGAGTCAGAAACCTAACTGCAATCCGCGCTTTAGTTGTGTTGACGACTTTTTACGCCTCTAGAATTATTTTGGCGGCCTTCCTGTATAATAATTATGTATTTCTTTATTTTGTTTTATATTTTATTATTTTTGTTTCTATATTACTAATTCAGCGAAATACAGTAAAAGTGTGTACTATATTTTTTTGTACACTAGTATTTTGTTAGTTTTTATCTTTTCCAAGGGAATATTTCATATATACCACTACATTTAATATGATTTTTATTGTTCTACTGTGTACATCTAAGATGATTTTTATTGTTCACTGTAGAGTAATAAAGATGAGCTAAGCATGTTTTATGTGTATCAAGTCAAACACAAGCGAGATAATAAAAATATTACTAGTGACATAATATATTACCAAAATCATTTTAAAGTGTTTTGAGATATTTCTTCATATATATATATATTATATATACATATTTTCCTATATTTACCTGTATAATACATATATATAATACAGGTATATATGTCCTCAAATTTACTTTGTAGCAGAACGGTATTTAAAAGTACCGTGAAATAAGATATACCGGGTTCTATCACCGATAGAAATAAAATTAATAATCTTTTCGGTTTTTGGATCATGTTGGTAGTGGCCGGGCGAGTGTCTTAAGACTGTCTTACCCACGGGAGAGCAACAACAGATTCACAAGAGAGATACAACAGATTCAAAGAATAGCGTTTATAATAGTAGTACTATTTCGCTGAGTGAGTGAGGATATCTGAGATTAATGCAACTAATAATACAATTTGATAATAAGCAGGGATACCAAGCAAGCAAAGCAAGATTAACACAGAAGACACGCATGTTCCGTTGCTCGCTATACAATATAAATATGACTTTATAGTGATTTTCAATGCCTGAATATTTGATAGTGTGACGCAACCCTATAAATAGCCTAGATAAAATCGGCTGGACAACAGCGAAATTCTCGTGGAAATGAAAGCACAACGTTGAAGAAGAAATGAAGAGGCGAAGTGTCTTCGAGAAATTGGCTTGTCAGACTCTCATAACCGAAATATTAGGCCTTTGTACTAAGACTCCGAGATTATTTACTCAAACTATTCAGCGTTTGCTGTTGTGACGCCTATATAGAGGCTTTGTCACTTGCCAAAGTGGATTTTTTACGTCTCATCTATTTGTATGAGAGAACATTCATTATTACTCCACTCACTGGGAAGGTTTACAATTAAAGCCTAAAGGTTTTTTTTATAGAAACGGTGGCTAACACACCTAAGATAAGCGTTCCTCTAGCGTTTCTCTCCGTAGCCCTTGCAGTGCCGCGGGTGCGTTGCCGGCCTTTAAAAGATAGAAGGAATAGCTACGTTCTATTTTGGAGGTTTCCAAGTTGTATTGGTTTTTAAATGCTTTTGTAGGCAGCCGATTCCACAGAGCGGTGATATATATATTCTATAGCATAAAAAAGGAAAAAAATAATAGAATAACATTGTTTATATAATATGTAGGTAAATACCTAACTAAAATTAAATTTTTATCTATAGAAAAACGCGTGGTGTACTTTATTTAAATTTCAATACGTAAGAATATTAGACTATACCTATTTTCTTATAGATATACAATCGATACACACAAATTAATTATTATTGTCTTTCATACATAATTGTAATCAATATAAAATTAATGAGAAAATAATTTATTGTAGTCTTAATAATTCCGTAAACAGCGACTTGATCAATATTAAAGCTTCACAAAGCGACACGACAAAGCTGCAAAGCTCCAGTTGAAATTAGTTTTATTGTAGACGACTGCGCCCCCGGCTACAGGTCTATTTGTTTACAAACTATCTATTGCTTTCGCTATAGGAAAGAAAATATATTTCTGTAATTATTTTATATTATCAAAACATTAGAAATAAATCAAATAAAAACGACATAGTTCAAATTGTATTACTCTATTAATATGAACATTTTTACTACTTATATTTAAGATTCGATATTGAATTTATAACTGATAGAATACATCTTTTGAAACTGTTGCTAAGAGCTGTGGCGTCAGCTCTCCCTTGGGCTTACTTCTATAGCCGACAACGGAGCAGGTAAGATATTTTTATTATATTATTCTCTTATATGGTAAGAGAACACCGCCGCCCATGAACAACCGCGCCACAGTCCACGCATTGGCTGTGTTGTCGGCTTTTTACGCCACTCAAGCGGCATATTTAAGGGACTCAAACATCTTCACTTACTTTGCGAAACATAGTAAAAGTACCGTTTCATGTTGAGTATTCTGTGAGCCCGTGGTATCACTTCGGATGAAAGGTCCCAATTAGTGCGTTCGTGAAATATTATTATTTATTTACATTTTTATGGAAACAGTGTAAACGAGCAGGAGCCTCACCTAGTATTAGGGGTCCCTATGCTGTGCCGACCTTAATTTACTATTTTCATTACTTTTTTGTTAATTATTATAACAATTCCATTTCGGATTTCAATGGAGCGTTGCGAACTAGCGTTCTACCTCTTGTGGTGGTCCTATAGCCGCATATTTTCATGCTTGCACTATATAGCTTTATTGTTATTTTTAATGTTTAAATAAGAATAAAGTGTTTTTTTTCTTCTTTAAAATATAATAAATTAACAGTGGATGTGAAAAGATGACTATAATGGCGGGTAAAGTGTTCAATTGTTTTGTACAATTGATCTTAAACGTATAGTCCGCTCGCGTTAAGAAAATAGTGAATAGTCGTTGTTAATTTCCAATTTGCTAATTTAAGACAAGATAGAACTCGACTGTCTATTTTTTTTAATTAGCAAACGGCCCATAGAAAAGCCGCGAGCATGACTAATAACAAACTTTAAACAGCAAAGTCTTTTTCTAACAATAAATCTTGATGCTCATAAAATCTTCAATTGAGCACATGGTAAGCCTCTGTAACATCATCGTATAAATCAGAATTAGTTGACAGCTTAGATATATATCTTTCGCGTTCTTGTGCAAAACCCAACTGAAATTTCGGTATTATTTTCGCGGTGAATCTCTGGAGGCGAATTGTCTACGTGATTCTAATGTTACAATTAATTTATTGCCTCTCAGTTTATAAACAAGACCTTGAGTTTATATAAAGCTTTATTTTGTTGCATTTCAACATTTGTCTTTTAACGCCATCCCAAAATTCTCCACGGCAAGGAATTTAATAAGGTTCGCAATAAATTACTAAAGTGTAGTATTATATCTTAACAGTGATTTCACACAGTATCTTATAAAGTCAAAAGGTTCGATGGTATCACTAAAATAATGTACTAAAAAATATTTTTTGAAAAAAGCATATACTTAAAAATAACCCAAAAGCTAAAAAGTCCAGTCTACTATAAAAGAGAAGCCGCAATTTTTTTAGCAACAATTGACCCAAAACAGACAAGTTTAAATCTAGGTACTCAATCATACTATGTGGTCAACCTTGAGACACTATTTATAATTATAATTGCATTATGTATTATATAGGTCACGCAATAGTCACCATATAAAACAAAATTAAGTCCATAAAAAATATTTATATTTTCCTTATTAAACGTACAATGTTAATTAAAAAAAATTCCACTCTACTTTCAATTAGACCAGTATTTAAATCTTTAAGATTTCGCGACCTCAATACATCTTTAAAAATTCTAACTACAGAAATTTCCGAGGTGGTAGAGAAATAAATTATTTTACAGACTCGATTAAAAGTATTTCAATATTTATAAAATTTGTAACTATTCACTTAGACACAATTAACATTATTACTTAATATCACACTATTACTTTGAAAAATACTCATTTTCATTATAAATGTTTTTGTCGTTTTTGATATTTTTGTTTTGAGTAAGGCTTCAAGTACTTCCTGAGAGTCACAATCCATAAATATGCCTGCAAAGACATTTTTTTCACAAA
>DWCF01002345.1:0-24465 GCA_018230265.1 Delias oraia | reverse complement strand
ACCATTGCGCAGACTGTGGCGCGGTTGTCCATGGGCGGCGGTGTTCTTTACCATATAGGAGACCCACCTGCTCCGTTATACTATAAAAAAAGTTGTAGGCACTTTACAGTCAGTTAGGTAACGGGATGCAATATCACGATTACTTTATGACAACAAAATTTTAATAGTTGACCTAAATCAGTAATTTATATTTAATAATGCTTGGACCCGTTATATTTTATTTTCAAAAAGTATTACCAGCCAACCAACCATCTGTTATAGATGAAACCCATATTTTATGATACTACAGGTTGCCTTACAAATCTATCTATGGCTTGTATTTCTATAATCAAATTATTAAAAATATTTTTTTCAATAAGTGTAATAAATTAAGTCAAATCCATTTTCAAATTCCAATTTAGACCAATTTAAAATGACTTACTCTCTGAGTGATGCTGTGTATGCCGACGAGGGCAAATCAGAGGTTTATTATCCTGTTTCATTCAAGCCGCGAAAATATTTAAAACAATTTCGACATGAACTATTCATCCCGTATGACGTCTCATTCCAAATGGGTCATGAACTAGTGGGCTAGGTCGGGACGGCCCTTGGAATTGGGACGATCCGGGTATGTCCTACTTTCGTATCCTGGGTCGACCTGGCGTTCTCATTCCTCATCTCCCGTGTCATCTTTCGTGCATGCAGGCAAATTCTATAGAAACAAAGAGTTAATTTCGCGTATCATAAACATAGCTATCATGGGCCAAGTGACTTTAGATATCTATTTACAGAGATCAATATTTACAACCTCCTTACTTAGAAACTTAACAATGCTTTTTTTAAAAGTATTTTGTAACTGTATTACCAAACAATTACGAATGACAGTGACTTGTGACATTTGAGACATTGTACCTAGTTAACATTTTTTAATCATTTCACACAGAGGTCCTAAATAATTTAATTATAAATTATTAAATACCAATTTAAGCTAAATGTTACTCAATTATAGGTTATTTTCTAAAACAGCAAGGTAAAATTATTGAAGTTTTTGTAGGTTTTTATCAAGTAAAAAATCAAAGAAATAACTTATTAATAGTTGGTAATATTGAAGCATTAAAATCTTATTTATATTCTTGTCAGGTACCTATTGCGGTAATTTAGCATTCTGCGGTCAAATCAAATGATACCTACATGATTGCAAACTGGTTTATTTTAGGATACTCCGTAATATTATTAAGGTACTATATTAAATTTCAATGAATATTATTGTGATTATCAGTTCTCTACTGCATGAAATTGTATATGTAATTCTAATACGTACGTAAAGGCTTGAAATATAATAAAAACCTTATGAATGAGTTTCAGTGAGATTAAGAAAGAGAGTTATTTTTGTATGTTTACCGTACTGTTTCGAAAACTAGGCAGTTTTTGAATAAAAAGCTCTAGTTATTTTCAAAGCGAAGTATCGGTCTTTAAAAGTAATATACTTTTTTAAAATCTTACTTTTATTTCAATTATAATAGAGGGATAAGATTTCTAGTTATTATCGTGATATAAGAATCCGTCGGTTATATAAACACGTTTTCCTCGCAATTAAATCGGACTAATGTTAATGATGCCGTTCATGTATATTCATGCGGCCATGTTCTCACACCTCAGCATGGGTGAAAGGTTCGCCATTAATCAATTAACATGAAAGTGGACGTCAATATGTATCGACACATTCCTTTCACTAGTCGAGGCCCGAGGGTGACTGCATCGCATACATAAACTATGAGCGGACGCCTAATCCGTATTCAAGGGCATGTGGTCTCCTGCGCACTGCGTTTCAGAGCATTTATTCCGTGACGTCATAAAGCTGAAAAATTCTCTTCAAAGCGCCGCGAATACAACCAGCCGGTGCAAATGAAGTAACATTCCCATTATAGAATAAGGCAAATATTTCGTCTATTCTATATTTTTATCAGTTTTAAAGGTAATGACTTCTTACGTCCAAATTTCTCTTTAAACCTTTCTTGTAAAGCCACAACGAAACTGTGATTTTTTATTGTATAGTGACAACAGGTCAGGTGGGTCTCGTATATGGTAAGAGGACACCACCGCTAATGATCAACAACGCCATAGTCCGCGCATTGGTTGTGTTGCCGGCTTTTTACGCCGCTTAAGCAACATTTTCAAGGGCCTCCGATATCCTAATTCACTCAGCTAAACATAGTAGAAGTACCGTTTGAAGTATAAATACCATTTCACGTGTAAACCCAACTAGTGCGTTGGCTTATGATTATAATGGCTTTCCCGCGAGTAGTTATGGTATATATATCTCTGAATCACGGATATACATAATTATATAAAAATACTTTTATGTAACAAGTGTTTAAGAAATTAATTCTACCTTAGAAAAAGTATAAATTAGATAAGTTGAGAATAATTTGAAAAAAATACAAGAATTGCCAGCAAAATTATGTAACAAATAAAATAATTTCCAACTAAACTAAGTCGCTCCTAAGAAGCTCTAGTTACAACATCAAAATAGTTGTCCAGCATTTATTACACGCCAACTTGAAGCATAAATTACAACATTCTGAGAGAATTAACCTGAATTCGCTATGGCGTGGTTATCCATGGGTGGTGGTATACTCGATATAGGAGGCGCACCAGTCCTTTGTCCTCTATACCTTAAAAAAAATTATAACTCAATGATAAATTTTCATGGTATTGACATTCTGGATTAATATGTCAGCTGATTTATATCAGGGGACAGTGTTTTTAGTATATCGTTGATTTGGAGCGTATAAAGAATCATAAATGAACACGGTATGTGTCGTACCGGGCAAAATGACGTCTTCCAGGTTCACTTATTTATTCTTTTTTTTATAGTGAGTGAACTACACATAATATGTGTCACAAACAATCCTACAGCGAACGCGTGACTAAGATTTGAATCTTATTTTGTGGACATGTCAATTGTAAATAGATGGAAATGGACAGTTTGACAGCCAACAATTAGACTTGTATGAATTGTGAACTGCCACTGGAGATATATAGGAGAGACTTTTATATAATATAGTAGCTGACCCCATCAAACGTTGTCTTGTAATATAGTATCATATAATCCTATTAAGAAAAGATGTAGTAGAAAGAAAATAAAGGGAATAAAATTGAAATTTTTAAATATTTGGGATAAAAATCATTATGGCTGTGAAAAATTCATGTTAATTAATTCACATATTTTTTTATGCACACAAATTCATAAAAACTATATTTTTATATATTAGTAAACATAAAATAACTGACGTAATAGGAACTTACGTAGGACTCGGAGCATTAACTCAAAAACTACAAACAATTTCAAATTTATATTATCAATATCTAGAGAAAAAATCATTTCAAAACAAAGCTCAAATAAAAATATAATAATAAAATACACCAGGTGTATTGCTTTACAAAGAATATAAAGTAATTTCAGTCTCATAACTTTAATAGGATTTGATCGTTTAAAGCTGAAAGAAAACTGTAAACAAGTCTCTTAAAGAGAAATGAAGCGTACTATATAACAATGGTCATGCAGTTATTCTCTTGCATCATATTTTTAATAAGTGTATTTTTTATCATAAATTCTCTTGTTTTTAATTTCGTTCAACATTTTAAACTAGGTTAAATTGTATACGTGGCGAAACAAATAATACGTTATAAAAATGTTAAATTAATTATTCTATGTTATAGCGGACAACGGAGCAGATGGGCCTCCTTTATAGTAAGAGACCACCGCCGCCCATGAAAACCCGCGCTATAGTCCGCGCATTAACTGTGTTGCCGGCTTTTCCGGCTTGTCCGATATCTTCACTCACTCTGCGAAACACAGTACAAGTACCGTTTCACGTTGAGTTTTCTGTGAGCCCGTGGTTGAGCTTTGTATTAGCCGGCCCAATTAGTGCGTTAGCATATGCTTCAGCATGGCTCTCCCACGGGTGAATGTGAACATAATTTTAAAAATTAGTAAAATTAATAGATGCATCTGGATGCTTACATATTATTTCATTCTAATTGTTTTTGTTTTATTTTTTCAGGTAAGTTACTGATTGTTCTGGCAGTTACAGTGAGTTAATAAAGGTAGCTAATTGAAATTGCTTGTTTTCCAACTAAAAGTAAGAACATTCATTCGTAAATAATCAGATATCAAATCGTATTATGGTTTATTTACAATTTCTATTTCAATTGACTGAATCAAAAAACGTCATGTTATTACGCAATTAGTCGAAATTAAGGCTGTGTTTATTATTCTTTTCTAAATAATTAAGATATTTATACCTTATAATACAACATCGTTACGCGATGAAAAGACGATTTCACGAAGGTCGCGGGCAACCGCTGGACCCAGATCGCTCAAGATCGTAACAGGTGGGCGTCTTTGCGGGAGGCCTTTGTCCAGCAGTGGACTTGAATAGGCTGATGATGATGATGATGAATACAACAATGAACAACCGTAACCACAGATCTGTATAATAAATAAATTATTCTCTGTTTTTGCATAATATTTTCTAGTCAAAAAACTTTTTGTAGTCTCACAATATAATATACACAAATGTATGATAAAGGAGTTGTGTAGTGGGAAATATATCTATTAATAGTCACAGATATCATACGTTCAAGTGGATCGAATTTCATTAGGCCAGTTAAAGGACTGCGTAACTTGACGACCAATGAGTAATGGTTTCTGCTGGATGAGATCACTTTCAAATGGTGCTAATTTAGTAGCCGACTGACAACCCTTGCCGGAGTCAATACACTTTGTTATTCGCATGTTAACAAAGAGTATCTTAAAACTTTAGGCAAATACAGTAATAATTAAGCTAAATATGAATGAGAGATAATTTTCACACGAACTATTGTACAATATTTAAGCAGATTTGGAATATTTTTTATCATCCAGAAATAAGATTGTGGTTTGTAGTATATTTTAAACTACATAAATCATTACTCGAATTGTATGTAACGTTTATATTATTATATTATGAGATGAATATAAAACATGTTAAGTTATAAAACAATGTAAATCATTATCATATTTCAACAAGTGGCGCCACCTGTTGCGTCACCTTGGAACTCGTATGCCAACGACATTCCGACATTGACCGCTAGGTGGTATTAGTAGCGCGCGCGTGAATGACGCAGTTGTCGGTAAATGAACGTTCTTGACTGCAGCACTCGAGTTCATAACATAGAAGTCTGTTCAATGCTTCATAGCGACACTATACAACAGTGGAAACCGTGTCGTGGATTGAACTCGCGCGGGCAACCTTGGCTGTGTTATTTACACAAAGATCAATGGCTTTAATCTTTTTTTTCCTATTTGAATTGATTATAACTATACTTATCTACGTCAGTCATTTAGTTTTTTGATTTTATAATTAATTACCATAATGTAAATTAATTATTATTTAACTTGAGATTTTCATTGAATATGTTAGAGGAAATTAAAGTTTTCATTAAAATAGTACTTTTGGTTTCGATTTAACTTCAAGAACTCGGTAGGCAGTAAAATACATATATTTTATTGAACATTGACAGATTTACAAGCTTCCAATTGAGATTTTGTTCAATATTATCGACTACATTAGTCGATAATATTGAACAAAATCGCAAATTGCTTTGGCTTTAACTAGATGGCGTGGCGTTACTTCCCTATGTCCGACTTTATCAATTCAATAAAAAAAAATGTTGTAAATTGAATGTATAACTATATATTTTGTTCGTCACCTAAATAGCTAAAGCTTCTTAATATATTGACAGATTTTGACGTGATTATTTTTGTTTTAAAACGGTCTCCGTTATCTGTTTTTCACCGAACGAAAGATATTCTTATTTGTAATTAATCTGTCTTAGCATTTTTTTCTTATTTTAAAAAAATATTTACATCTTTTCTTTTTAAAATAAATACTGATAAACATATTTTTGTCAGATTAACGCCTCATTTTTTGTCATTTCTGCAAAAATTTCTCGTAATATTATAGCAATTTTTTATGATATATTCTTTGATTGTTACCTATTTCACCTCTTTTTATAAAACAATGAAGATTTTTATATAACGAAGCGTTTTACAACTTTAAGAGATTTTGTTATTTTCTTGCAAAATTTATTTATATGGGACACATTCCTTAATTATTCTTTATACAATAATCGAACATTTTAGCCCACGTGCATTGAATTTATTAATATTATGCAGATTATATTCACTCTAGGTGCACAATACGACAGCATCCACACAACCTTAGAGTCTTAGATCATTTTGCCCGCTAGATACATGCAGACATTCTGCAGGCAAAATGACAATGATATCATCAGTTTCATTATGATTAATGCTGTTGCGTCTGTTGTATCGAATAATTTATTAAAAGATGCAGATCATCCATCTTCAATAAAAAGAATTACTGCAATTTTTATCTGTGTAAAATAGAATTGATCGCGTTCGATTTTCATCTGTGGGCGGACAATGAAAAGTTCCTATGTTTATCTTATTTCACTTCATTGACGTTCTTATAATGTACGATTTTGTAAACAGTTTTTATCTATACACTTGATTTTAATATAATTTAATATATTAAAACTATGCAGAGGTTAATGAGATCTTCTTCTTAATGTTCTTTTTTTATGCATTGACAGTATTTCTCCAATCACAACAAAATGATAATAGTTTTATGCTTTTTAGAAGAATATTAATTTTAATTATTATTTGTTTATTGAAATTATGTTCATACGCAATAGCATTAAATAGTAAGACCAGATTGTTGTAAAATTTTGTTGATCATTAAATCAAAGAAAATTTTTCAAAGATTCGATTTTCAATTGGAAACTCTAAAATCAGTCAATTTTTAAATTTAGTCTGTGAGAAAAATAGTAAATCCAAATTATACCTACGAAATGTCATGTTTCTTGTTCTTAACATTACATAATAAATTAAGAAATACTACTAAATACTTTGAAAGCATTTTTAATTATTGACCAGTTTCATTTTATATAAAACACATTTTTTTTCCGTGTAGGTAAACAGTTTTTATTAAATGTAAATTAACTAGTAGATATAACAGTAAAATGAAAACAATTCTATAAAAACTATTTGATTTTATAATGTAGTTATATAAAATACTGTTGTTACTTATTTATTTTATATTCAGTTTGTGTTTTAATTTGAACAGATTGATAGTGATTATCTATTAATTTTTTAAAGATAACCGAAGGACAAACCACTTGACCGAGAATACCAGATATCTTCAGTAAATAATTTTCTTCAGACACCCTTATCCTTCAAGATTACGCTATAACTGAGTACTGATTAAATGTAGACCAATTTTTTTTTTGATAATACTTTTAATACCTTAGTTATACAAAAATCCCATAATTTAATATTATTTTCATTTAAATAGAAAAAATTATATTGAAATATTTTTTTTTGTTAGTAGTGATTAATCAATGTATATGTACATTATTATATAAAGTATGTCTTGAAAAAAGCTGGTCATCATTTAATATGCACATAAAGAAAGTCGTAAAAACTCATTGGTGCAATTATTAGTAAATCTGTATAAATATACAATATTAACCTATATGTATGATATACATTTATTTTTATAAAATTTATTTCTTAAATTTTTACACAAAAATATCCTGTATGCCAACTTTAAACTAAAATAAAACTGCCAAACAACTTTGAGCTTAATTAATAGAGGACTAATTCAAATATCATGTGTTATCCAAAACCAAGGTGTCATACCATAAACTGATCGGTCAACGCCCCATCGAAAGTAGAGGTTAAATATCGAGGTGCTACCTACAGTTTCTATATTGGTTATCGAAATTCCACTTGCAAACTCGAGGACTTTGGATCTCCCAAGATATTCGCCTGAATCCCTCGAATTAAGCAAATACTTCGACAAGTTGTGGAAATAATTGAGTTGAACCATAGTTGGGTGCGTATTTTAATAATTACTGTTCTGTTAAGACAATTTATATCTCAAAATTAAGAGAAAATCGTTGATTTTAATATAATTTGTCTAAGTTCTAATCGCGAGTTGAGTCATTAGTTTCCTTGTAAGGATAAAACAAGTTATTATATATTTTTTATTTACCTTAATTTTAAAGTCTGATGGAATGTATGTAAATAGCTGTAACGCCAGTTAACTTCTTTCTAAAAAGAAATGAAAATATTCAGGCGTTCAGCGTTCGCTCATCGATATTTCAGCGGATCGTAAGGAAATGAGAAACCATAAACTTTTACAATCCAGCGGGGAAAGTTATAAAAGGCAGCGATGATTCAGGCGATCGATGACCCTGCGCTTAAAATCGGCCAAGGTCTCAAAGGTCGTCGGCCTGCTAGATAATAGTACCGATTATCTGTACCATATGTAAGGGTCCGGCTTATTTGTCCCAATGCTGAAAAAGATCTGAATCCTTAGCGATGAAAGTAAAACAAGTGGAGTTTGTCGAACCGAGTCTAAATGCAGGCAAGGCCTTCGGCTGAAGGGCACCACGCCCGACCGCCGGAGGCCATTTACACCGCCGATAACAAAGGGTACACGTCTACCTCACTGACTCATTATCAACATACTTTCTTGCGAGGTGAAAATTATCACCTATTGTAATATTTCACAACACCGCGTCTGACAATTTATGACGATAATAACAATTGCACGCTGCGTTGCCTTGTTTAATTTACATATGCATTGGGTTAATAAACTCGATAATTAAAATGATTCCCGACCGTGATTCTTTGAATTCATTCCGAAACATTAGCACTGCTCGACTTTATTTATGTCCTAAGTTTTGATTACCATCAGCTCAGACCACCCGTTGGCTTACATACATTCTCCATAACACAATTCTTGTTTACTCGCTATAATTCCTCTTAGCGATATAACCTGTAATCATTAGGTAACAAACTCCTACTGAAAGGAACAGAAAATTGTATATTATTGAAGTCTTCATATAAACAGACTCTAGTCTTGGTCTTGCTTCGCTACACAGAGATGATATGATTGCGGTGGGCTGCCGTCTCGTTCCCACAGATCTCAACCAAATCATTACAAAAAACGGTCAATTTTTTACTCGAGCTTAGATTAGAACGGGAAATGATCGCAAGTTCGGAATCTCACGAAAAACGTTAAAGCTAATTGCTTTGTGCATAGATAAGGCTAATATGATATGAGCAAAGGACGTTAACCTCGACCTGCCCTAACGTACTGATAAACTTCATGGAACCGGTGGTAAAGTGCAGTTAAAAGCAAAAAGAATTGTTTTACGCTTCGCGGGGCCGATCCCTCGGGCCTCGATGACCTATATACGCTCCCCCAGTACTTAGGGTTTACAGTGAGTGCCTGTGCCTGGACCTGACCTGCCTCAACTTCGACGTAGTTGAGGATTCGTGAACTAAAATAAACGGGACGCCAGTCAGCTGCCTTGTCCTACACTCGCTCGTGTCACTTCCGCATTCATTCTTCACTCACTTTTATACAAGAATGAATGAATCTTAATTGAATCACAGATATTCGAGGCATCCTTTTTCGCTATACTATCTATTTTATTAGATAGTGTATATATATATATATATAATCACAATATTATTATTATATTATCATTTTATTAACACAGAACTTATTCGCTTTGTTAAAAGTTTTTAACGGTTCCTTTGACCAGTGCCATCTTTTAAAATTACATTTTAAATGTTGAAATTTTCAATTAATTTCACCTACAAAAACAGCTAACTCATAAAAATACATGTGATCTAGATCCTATTTCAAAACATGTCTGTAACAACTCTTGCTATTGGAGAGCCTCGTAGTTTAATGGTTTTAAAAGTGTACGATGAAGCTCGAGGTATCGGGTTCGAATACCGGTCCGGACAATTATAATTTAATTTATTATTTATTCTGTCTTTGGATGGGCTGACAGTGGCCGGGCGAGTGTCTTAATACTGTCGCAGTAATTGGGCCGACTCTTCCGAAGTGATACCACGGGCTCACAGGATACTCAACGTAAAACGGTAGTTGTAGCAGCAACAACCATGCGCAGACTATGGCGCGGTTGTCCATGGGCGGCGGTGTTCTCTTACCGCATAGGAGACCCACCTGCTCCGTTGTCCGCTATAGAATAAAAAAATACAAAATAATTTGTCCATATCCGTATCGGTCTTGGCGTACAATATTGATTAGCAGTATGAGTTGCATCGTCACATTGTTCAAGGGATCGATTCTTGCGCGTCCCTGTCGCCCCCGCTTCTATTTTTACCGCCTCATTGCCTTCTCCCCTCGTTGCTTGTTTCCTGCCTTTTATTAAACTATCTGTATGTTAATTAAGAACGACTTCGCCGCTACGGCTAATGTTTTCTTTTCTATTAGCTCTGCCGGTGTAATCATTTGCACGTGTTTGCAACATTACGCAATTCGATGTACATTATTGTCCTATTCGAATATATCTATTTATCTGGTAAATAATACATTTAAAACAGACTAGTTATCTCTGAATTACTCTATTTTTGGTCATCAATTCGATCTTAATATTGTCTCGCATTAAGCAAACCTCCCTCATAAGCACGTCTTGTTCGATCATAAGTTGTAGCCGTATTTCTGTCTCTGTTTAGTCGGGCATCTGGTATACAATATAAACCTGCGGGTGTTTACCTTATGTTTGCGATTGTAGTGTGTGTGCGTCTAGGGGCGTACGCTTGTGTGTATCATGGCGTTGTGTCTACAGCTGTTGTGGGTTTGTAGGGCCAAGCCGCCATCGACTTTTCTATATTTATGCTTCCTCATGACCTACGGCCCGGCGCATACTCGTCAATGCACTCATAAATTACAAATCCATTCTACTTAAAATTCGATTCATGGAATGAATATTACGATTTCTTTCCTACAAACCTCAAACCTCTTTTTATGCTGTTTTATATAAACTCTCAATATTTGATGGAATCCCAAATTGGAATATTGTGATAATGTAAAGGCTGGTAGGATGTTCATGTGTTGTGATTATTATCGCCATCACCTAAGAGGAAAATAATGATGTCATTATCCACGTCTCTTTTGTCACGGATTGTAGCGAAATAGCTTCTGTATTAACCCGTCTTGTGCACTTGCCTTCTCAACAAACAGCTGGCGAGAGGTCGTTGACTTGGTATAGTGCAAATTGTAAAGTTATACATCGGATAGAGCAAAAAATATTGGCTTTGTTGAATCCGTATGCAGGCAGGGAATTCTCGGTATGAAACTGTATCAAGCAAAGACGTTCTGGGGCTTTCCTCGATTGGATTGCCGGTTGAAATTCTCAAATAAAACCAGAACTTTATTCAATAGATTCGACCTCTTTTGTGTTATGCATAACAATTATAGATTAATATTAATCAATTTAACGAAAAATGGCGTTACATATGTTACAGTATACAGTATTCATTGCTGTTAAACACGGAAACCATTGTTTTTGATAGATTCGGAATATGCGTGATCATCTAGCGTTAAATTTCGTGTTCTCGATGCGCATACGCCGAAACGTCGTTACTCCAATGACGTCACTGCTCTATGGGGTCGTTGATCGGACCCTTACCTGCATTTTTTATTGCGTCTCTTGTGACGTCAGCGGGTACAGAAACGCAGGATTCCTTTGGCCTCAGTTAAGTTAAACGTGACCCATACATGCTTTACAATATTCAAGAATAAAATTACCGGCATTGAAATTTACATCATAACAAATGATAAACACTTGATTCAATAGTGACACACAATTTTCTAGTATTAAATGCGCATTCAGTTAAAAGTATTATTTGTACGAAGAAATATTTAATATAGATGTCGTGTTAATAAAAGCGATCATCTTTAAATGTATATATATACTGATATAATTTTCAGTCAATGTTTAATATAAACTTAAATGGCATCCGACAGTAATCATATAAAATACGAGATTTAATATACAGACATACCTATATCTTTTTGGCACTCCGAACCACAGCCCTACTGATTGGTGACCGGGTTTCCGAAGGTCGGTGATCCCGTACAATTGGGACAACCAAAAATGTGTCAAGTTGAACCCAGGCCATTCACCTTTCGTTTACCAAACAGTCTGTAACACAATTAGTGATATTTCAATATCAACGTTTATAAAGAAAAAGCAAATCAGTCTGTGATTAAATAAAAAAATATAAGATATATATTATTATAAAATATAAATAATTCAAAAAATTAATAAATATTTTAAAAAAACTGATTATGAGAATGAATTTTAAGATACACTTGCTAGTATCGTCTAGCAGCAGGCTTAATTAGGATAAGCGGTCCTTCGCCCATTGCAGCATACCCCTGACCCCTACCATACTGAGGAATCATGCATGAGTTGCTAATTTAAATTCAATAATAATGTAATAAAAACAAAAATAAATAAATATTATTTATATATATAGTTATATATATATAGCTAAAACTTCCCTTTTATTACACCAAAATATACTTTAATAATATAATATCTATATTTAAATTAAATAAGTAGATCAACTATCACGCCATATAAAGATTGTTATATAATATTGCACATTTGCATAATCTGTATCAATGCTCTATAGTCAATGTCAATAACCTACTTAGTATTTACCTTATAGGTGAGTAAAATATAAAATAAATATTGAAATATATCTTCAAAGGACTAGAAATAAGAAATATTTTCCATTTAACTTTGCCTATAACTCCAGTTTTAGGCTTCAATTAATGTTTTCGACAATTACGAAAAAATTTGCTTTTGTCTCGTTTTTGGAGCTGATCTTTCTGAATATATATTAAGAATAATAAAGATCTTTCTGAATATATATAGATAAGCTTATGTTTTTTCTGTTTGAAGTATTCTTATGCTTAAGTATCAAGCCAAAGGGATTTTCTCATTGCAATTTGTTTGACTGTGGACTGGTTTCTATGCCGCGTTAGTATAATTGTAAAGAAATGCAGAAGAAAGTGAGCAGGCATCGCTGCACATACTTAATTAAAATTATATAATTACTCTTATTACATACTATTACACTTTAGATAAAAGAGAAGTTATCATGAGATCATGATAACTTCTATTGTGCAAGTGGAGTCATGACAAGAATTATCATGTTTTTCTCGCAAAGTGCTTTACTATTTTATAAAAAAAAAACTTGTTTGTGCTGTCCGTCTTGAAATAGTCACTTATTATTCACTAGCAGTTGCCTTCGAGTAGAAAAGAAATAATTGTAATGGCGTCTACGTGAGAAATAAATAATTCATGGAGATCTTTTGAAAAATATCATGGTCGGTCGGCAGTCGGCGCGGGCGCATTATACTTTTAGATTATCGACAGTAAGATTGTCGACTTTTATACTTTTATCCGTTTAAAAGAGTTCAAAAGAATCGTGAGGATAGAAAAGAATATTTACTACAAAATGCTAAAAGTGTATCATCTATTAAACATTGCTTCTTTTATATATTATTTTATAAATTATATTTATTTATAAATTTTCCTCGGAACGATTATCACTTCACTTAAAAAGCAACAATGTAGTTTTTATTGCTAATTAATATTAGAAATATTTGATAAAAAATTAAAGTTTCATTTATATCATCCTAAAAAAACGGAGCAGGTTGGTTTCCTATATGGTAAGAGAACACTGCCACCCCTGGACAATCGCTCCACATTCAGCATATTGGTTGTGTTGCCGGTTTTTTACGACACTTAAACGTCATTTTTAAGAGCCTCCTATATCCTCACTCAGCGAAACACAATAGAAGTACTAGTTCACGCTGAGTATTCCCGTGGTATCACTTCGGACGAGCCAGCCCAATAATGCGTTAGGATATGCTTCAGGATGGCTCACCCACGGGTAAAAATAATTACGGTTTCAATTGAATAAATGATTATCATTTCAGACGTAGGACGTCCACTGCTGGATAGGCCTCCCCTTGGGCAATTGAAATTAGCAGCACTTAAACTGTAATATTATATTAAAAAATTGTCAAATAAGGATATAATAACAAATAAAAACTTAAAACGTGTTCATTTATATAAGAAACGATAATATCTAACATTAGTTTATAGATACCGGCATATTATTAGGTACATTACACACTTGATTTTTCATTAACCATATTATATAATTGTTCACACAAAACCTATTCATCATTCAGCCTATTCAAGTCCACTGCTGGACATAGGCCTCCCCCAAAGAAAACCTATTATACTTCGTATTTCAAATATGTGTTCTTTTAATAACCGTTGTTAATATTTCTACGTGTCTGCGAATACAACGCTTATTAGATTAAGAGATTATTCGTTACCTTGACAACGCAATGCAGATATCGCTCAAAGAAATCTATCCTATATCCTAGTGTTCCTTCAAGTGTCTACCGCGGCACATTTATATATGGTTGGAGATCTCCTCCACCCATTGACGACCGCGCCACAGTCCGTGCATTGGTTGTGTTGCCGGCTTTTTACGCCACTTAAGCGGCATTTTTAAGGCCCTGCGATATCCTCACTCACTCAGCAAAACACAATAGAAGAATCGTTTCAAGTACAACTACCGTTTCACGTTGAGTATTCTGTGAGCCCTTGGTATCACTTCGGACGAGCCGGCCATAAAATCTTAGTCGTTAATTTGTGTGCCTCGGAAGAATAAGGTCTTTTAAAGTTATAAGTGCTAAGTAATATGCTAAGGTAACACCTTACATATTAAGGTACCCATAAATTCACACGAGTAGACAAGACAGGGTTTTGTTTCATTGTTTTGGTATTTAATAAGTAAATGTTTATTAATAATTACATAAGATGGTTTTATTCGTTTGTGGTCCTTTAAAAATTTATCTTTTCTAAGATGTACCTTGAACACAAAAAGTTTGCGGAAGACTGCTCTATCCTACATAATAATAATCTCAAAAAGAAAGAAATCTCGGAGTGCAATTTTTGATACTTTTTATTTCAATCATTTTTGAATTCAGGGAAAACAGGGTGCAATTTCGATCGTTTTTAGCACTGTAAATTTTACTTTCATAGTTGGCTAACTAGTTCAGTTTTAAGCTCAATCTCAAGTTCAATTTCTTTGATAAGTAATAAGAACATTTGAAGTAAGTAACATTACCAACTATCTTTGTAAAGTCTGGAGCCACTTTGACAAAATAGGTTAGTTATGCTTATATATACTGAGTTAAATTTTCTCTCTGTACTAACTTGCCAGAAAATATTGGCATAAGATTAAGTAAATATCATTTCTAAAGGTTTATCATGTTTATAAAATTGCACTACAATTGATAATTTTATAATGTTAAAATAACAATAAAACATTAAGTATTTTATATTGCTGTAACTAAACTAAATAAATACTCTCTGTTTAGTATCACATGTTACCAAAATGATAATTTATATTCTTATATAGGTAGATAGATAGTTAGTAGGTATTATATAGGTAGACGGACTTTACCAAAAGCAACATAATAGAGCAAGTACAAACAAATAAAAGGGCATCTCTTCCAGACATCCTTTGGATGGCCCTAAAAAAAATAGACACGATGCCGCACAAAAGAAGACAATAATATTTACATCTTACATAACATTGTCAATAATCTAACTCTACACAATAAAAGATATTCTTATTAATGTCTATTCTTATTTCCGTTTCTTGCAAATATACAATGTGAATACTAAACATTTTGTCAAGCAAGCAAAAACAAAAGCGTTCCTAAAAGGGAATGAAAAACAATATCTAAACATTCTCTGTTGACGCTTTGTTGCACGCCTTACGGGTTGCGAAGAATAAAGAATAGGTCTTACAAAAAACTAATCTAAAATGCGACGCGGTCTGCAGAGAGGACAACGAAACTTATGCAACATCCTGCTATGTAATCTTACGGCAGTGGGGTAAGATATAAAACTCTTGAACCGGGCTCCATTTAGCCTTGATTTTTTTCGAATCAACGATTTGACCTCGAGCGGGCAGGTGATTAGGTTACATAAACTTAGTCCTTCCCCACTTCCTGTTGGCGCGCTTTGCAGTTGTCGGAGGTTTCTAAGAAAAAGCCGAATTCACAGCTCGCCCCTCTTCTTTTGTTCCTGTTGCTCTTTCAGTTTTGCCTCCTAAGGGTGCACATACATTGCGTTGTTTTTATTTTCCTCCTCTCTCCTCGTCATAAACCAAGGAATGTTATAATTACGTACAAGGTATCCGATGAATCACGAGATACGTTCTGTACCGTCAACTTAACATTTATAACTACGTACTAAGTTCCATACAATTTTAATACGAATTTAAAATTAAAAAGACTGATTACTCATTCGATCACTCTAACCAGGAAATCACCAATCTAAGTCGATTTATTTCAATACGATAATGTTTGAGGATGATTTTAAGAGTAAAAGAAATAGTAATGTAATGGGCGCGCTGCCTTACGCTGTGGTGAAGACCAACACCAAACTGGTTTGACTGCACGCGATCCGGCTCGAACGAAGGAACATGCAACAAACAAAAAGAAACCTAAATGCAGCCCAGCTCTAGGAAACGCTGACCTTGGACGCAAACAGCATGGCACCTGGTGTTTTTATGGCCGTAACTTGCGCAGCTATATTTGTAACAAATTCGCTTGCCATTCGATTCACGTTTTGTTCTAAATTACAGCGTATCCTGCCTTTTGTAATATAAAATGTTTTGTTTAGACTATAACCGAAGAAAGAGGCGAACGAATAGACGTGTAAATATGTCAATGGTGTGTGAGAGAGACGCGCTTTCAAAGCGGCCGTGTCGGCCGTAGTTGGTTGCGTAACCGGAGTCGCGAAGAAAGTGAATGCAGCATTTCGAGGTCGCCTAGAAAGTTGCCACCGCGCACTGACGTTGCCGGTGACGACGCTATATCATTTCTCCGACTATCACAGATGGAGAAGTATTATGATTATTCTGTTAGCTCAATATAAATCATATAAAGTTTAAAATCCAATTAGAAATAAATCAGTCACGCGATGATACATTCAAACCTTAGAATTTAAACGAAATTCCAAGAACGCCACAAATTCAGAACGGTAAGAAGTTATTTATATGTTGCATAATAAAGTATTCATCTCAGAAACTTTAGACATAATAAAGAATTCCAAAGAGTTTTGCACAAAAAGTTACACGTGCCAGTCAGCTCAACAGCTCAGGGCTATTGAAGTTTGGCCATGGCCGCTCAATCTGGTCTCTTTATAATAGGGCATCAATTCATCCTGGATCTGACAGCTCTCAATTAGCTTTACTATAGATGATTTAATTGTCATATTTTTTAAATCTTCTAAAGTTTGTAGTCAAATAAGTAGAACAAATGCACCGGCTGTTTTGGGTCTTTGAACTGATAAATTACATTGTTACATTTTCCGCAGATTTTTGTATTATGTAGATAGTAACGTTCAACGACAAAGTTCAAGTACTCACATGTCAATATTTGCATGAGAAAAGTTGCTTTCCTTACAATCGTTGCCGATTTAGAACTTTATCAAGTACCAATCTCTTTGTATAACACCATTTTATTTAAATGTTAACTCATCGTTCATTTGAAATCGCTTCCATATTCGTTTATACTCTCAAGTGCTAGACTAGAGTCAGGAAGGCGTCGTTATCTGCCAAGTCTCACATCAAGTGTCCCGCTTATCTCCCCACATGTTTGATCAGGTGCAGAACCGAAACCAAACCGCATATACAGTACTCAAGGCCTCACTTATTTTGACCATGAAAACTCGATCCTGTTACCAATATCAAATTATATAACACGGCTTCAAACCTTCTTGCTTATCATAGAACCTAACTCGTTCATTACGTAAAGATCGTTGACAAATATAAAACAAGTTTATTGTTTATAGTAGGAGCGAAATGTATAAATTTACATTTTTACAATTACACGAAACTGGTTTGTATATTTTAGAAAATATTATTATTATTATTAAATAATAATATTCTTTTCAAGACGACTTCATTTCAAGCTTTGTCTGCGAACGGAAATACCCTTTTAAAGTTATTGTAACAAAAGGAAATTGCAAGTGGACTAAAGGTGGATGAAGTCGGACCCACCTTGGACGAAATAACATATGACGTAATGCAACAAGGATTTGTTCTTGACTTGACATTTGCCCGCTTTCCTCACAAAACTTACACCATTTGCATAAACAGGTTTTTTTACGCAGTTACTTTATTTTTAGGGTCTTTACTTACCATTTGGACTGTAAATACAACACTTTAAATTCTTAATAAATTTATGTAAATTCAACGTAAAAATTAGTTATTTGACATCGTTTGAATAGATAATGTCTATTTTTATCTTGAACTATCAAAATTGTATGTTTTTATATATGTGAAATGTATTTTTTAAATATTTGTACGCAACTGCTCATACTTTTGTCGGAGCAGTTTTTTAAATCAGTGCCGAATTACTTGTCATAAAAAGTCACGACTTTGGTATAAATATTAAAGTGGAGTTGTGAGAACCAGAATCATTAATGTAACGATGCTATTAAGCTAGGTTAAATGTACGTAGGTTTAGGTATAATTAAATCAATTCAGCCACGTTTTTCATACGTTAGTCACTAACTTATAATAAAATCTGAACAAAACTATGACAGCTAGAGGCGAAGCAAATTCAAAAACTCCAAAAACCGTATTATTGAAGAAAGGATGAGTTTTCAAATTATATTTTCACTTTATCCTCGTGGATTACTATTAAATTGTATAGAAGGTTATTTCTGAGTACTTTACAAAAAAAATTAGATAAACGGCTAATTTTGAAAACCGATACCATCCCTTTCATCTTAGATTGACTCATTAATAACGTCCGAATAATACTTTATGCGCGGTATCGCCTCTTCGAGATGCAAATAATGATCCCTCTAATTCTGGCTTGCTCTTTTTTAATATAATTTGAGAAGCTCGTAGCGGAGTGGTTTAATAATTCTTTCACAAAGCGAGATATATCGAGTTCGAATCCCGGTGCGG
This sequence comes from Delias oraia, assembly GCA_018230265.1. NCBI lineage: Eukaryota > Metazoa > Arthropoda > Insecta > Lepidoptera > Pieridae > Delias > Delias oraia. The sequence goes on along the minus strand of DWCF01002345.1, from coordinate 5,498 downwards.
ACAATTATAAATTATAATTTATTCGTTCTCTGGAAGGTTTTCTTGACAGTGGCCGGGCGAGTATCTTAAATCTTAATAATGTCGCACCCGTGGGAGAGACATGTTGAAGCAAATGCTGACGCACTAATTGGGCTGGCTCGTCCGAAGTATCTCGGGCATATAGAATACTGAGTGAGTGAGGATATCGGTGACTCTTAAAAATGTCGATAAGTGGCGTAAAAAAGCCGGCAACACAAGCAATGCGCGGACTGTGCCGTGGTTGTCCATGGGCGGCGGTGTTTTCTTGCCATATAGAAGACCCACCTGCTCCGTTGTCCGCTTTACTATAAACAATATTACTTCTGGTAACATTTATTTCTTTATATCTTGCTATAATGAATAAAAAGCTAAGACTTCTTAGACGCGTCTACATTTACTAGGCGTATGTTCGTGGAACGTTATCCTTAAAGGGAAATATCAAATAATGAAGCTTTCCATGAAAGGTATTGTTTGGAAATCATTGAATTGCACGTTAGAAATAAAAAGTCTATTATCACGGATCCTTGGTTTTAGCTCGCACTAATTATTCTCCCCGCTTTACAAAAACTATTACGTGTTCTTTTCCCATGACTTGAATTATGTGTGACTATTAATTGTTCTGTAGCCGACCGAATAGAAATGCTAGAAAAATTGTAGATTTCACAGCGGTTTTGTGCACCAAGTTGAATTGTATTTTTTGTTTATGATATTAAAAGTACAAACTTTTTCAATCCCCGTCTTCATTTTCAATATTTTATTGAGTGTTATTTTTAATCGTAGGCAATATTGCTTTCTTTCTTATACATTTGTGTTTCATTAATTCTAATCATTTGAAGAATGGTGTTTGGGAATTGTGTCTACCCACTAAATTAAAATTGTACAAATCCGAGCAGTTAAATACAACACAAAATTTTATTTTAATTTGTTAAGTAATTTGAATACAAATATATTATTGTGGTTGTATAAAATCTTTGTCCACATTCCGAGACGAGAGCATTTTAGCACATCCAATAAATATTTTGCCATCGAAGCCGCCACTAAATGACGCCATGCAACGTGAGATGTTTTTGAAATGCAAATTTTAGGGACCAAAAGTAGTGTAGCCAGATTTTTATCATATAAGCCATAAACTTTGATATATAAACGTACACGCACAGTGATTTAATCTCTATTTTATGGGATATGAATTGAAAACATTCTATTAGGATAAATGGGAAGATTCACTATGTGCAAACGACGTTCTTAGACGTGTGCATAAGTTTGCAGCTGTAATAGTATATTCAAATGAGCGTTAAATGTCTGCTGTGTTTGAACTCAATCGCAATAATAGTTATACAAGTCTATTAGAAGAACGGTGACGGTTGATTTCCCGTTGCGATCGGCCTTGAAATATACGGACAGACCTTGAGTTAAGAATATTCTCAACATGGTCGAACAACGAACGCGACTAGGGGCACAGAACCGAAGCTCGTTCACTAAACTTGGATTGCGTCACATTATTTTGGCCGGTTTTCAACCATTTTTAGCGATTCATTAATATATTACAGATAATTCTGATACCTACATCATATAATTAGATATTACGATTAAGAGTGACGTTTCCACATGTATGACTTTCAATTTTTGTGCTTATTTTTTCAATCAGATATAATCATTTGAGTGCATACTTTATACGTATTTCATATGATATTTTAAGCGTATTTCACCCTTGGGAGAGCCATGCTCACCCCTGGGAGAGCCGTGATCACCCATGGGAGAGCCGTGCTAAAGCATATGCTGACGCATAAATTGGGCCGACTCGTCCGACTTGATACCACGGGCTCATAGAATACTTAGCTTGAAACGGTACTTATACTGTGTTTCGCAGAGTGAGTGACAATTTATCTCCATATGTACCTATGAGATCATGTCTCAGATTTCATCTCGAAATAAATCAAACTAATCACGCTCAAAGGAAATCCTTAATTAATTTTCCGCTTTAAAAAATCCATTAAATCATCTGAACGACTGCCCACGTACGTGTGGGTAATGAAATGTGTGGTTATCAGTGTTTGCTCCGTCAATGTCACCGATTTGCTTAAAGGGCAACGGACGCGATATCTGTAAACAACACTGATTCCTAATAACATATTATTGATTGCTATTAATTCTTGAATTTTATAATAACGCATGTTTCTAAAGTTTTTTTTTATTTTAAACTTAAAGAAAGCGTTTTTTGTTACGGAATCTGAGTGACTGCCGGTTCTTCTCGTTTCTTTTTTCTCTCTCTCCATTTTTTTAATTTTTATAGTGTTTTCTATTGGTGGTCGAAACTTTTTTTATTGTATTTTTTTATAGTATAGCAAACAACGCAGAAGGGTGGGTCTGCTATATAGTAAGAGAACACCATGGCCACCCATGGCCATGGTGCCACCAACCGCGCCACAGTCCGCGCATTGGTTGTGTTGCCGACTTTTCATGCCACTTAAGTGTCATTTTCAAGGACCTCCTTAACGCAGTACAACTACCATTTCATGCTACGTATTCTGTGAGCCCGTGGTATCACGTCGGCGAACCGGCCCAATTTTGATTGGGCATAGGTAAAGCAAAACGCTACCTTTTTTAACTAATTTTTGTAATTTTTATATGTATTACCTAATGGTTAGTGTTCTTTTTTGTTGTTTAAAAAAGAACAGTACTAGAATGAATAGTGAACATGTAATGTGATATTAGCTGAATTACACAATTTGGAAATACGTTACAGTGTTTCAGATATCCAAGCTTGCCTTTGATCTATAAAAAACCGACGCTTGCAGGCTAAAAAATATAATAGCGTAACGTAAAATGATACATTTTTTAAAACTGTTTGTTCTAATTAAACTTTGATATCTTAATCTGACCTCCTTTTGTTAAATTCGTGCCAATGTCAAAATATATCCTTCAAGATAAAGAATTTGCAAAAATGTCTGCTGATAATTAATCAGGAAAGTGATAAACGCCGTACCAGACTTGCGTACCATATGTTATACCTGTTTATCACTATAATTTTTACTGTTATGACGGACAATTTTTTTATATTTTTAGAGTAGGTACATGCATTATTTACCTACCTAAATTCTGATAAATACTTTAAATTTACATTTCTACTTTTATGGCTGACTTACAAATGTCATATTTTGACAACGGAGCGGATTTTTCATGCTGAGTATTATATGAACCCGTGGTGTCCCTTCTGACGAGCCGACCCAATTTGTGCGTCGGCATATGCTTCTGCACGACTCTCCCACGAATGCGACAGTGTTTAAACTGCCACTGTCAAGCCCGTTTAAAGAATTAACTATGAATTAAATTATAATTGTTCAAACCGGGATTCGAACCCAAAACCTTTCGTTTCTTGGTAGACTTATAAAATCACTTAGCCATGAGACATACCAGATTTACCATCAATTTTCTCAAATTATATCTTCAAATGTACACACTAGAGTTAGAAAATACATTTGAAGCTTTTAAAGCAAAGTGGGCTACCACGTGCCGTATCAGAGCGAAACGATCCGGTTCATGCTCTGTGTCAAGACAGCATAAGCGCGGCGTGCGCTTGCGCAACAGTACTCATTTTCTCAAGCAAGTCACGGTCACTAGTAATCTTCAGATAAAAACTATATCTTAAGAAACTACGTAAAAAGAAAACGCAATTATAAGCAAGGAATCTTTCGGCCTTTAACATTACCAAAGCGATATTGTCACCTTATAAAATATCCCAATGAACCTATTTTGTCTTAGTTCTCTTCTGGAACTGGGAACAAATTCACCTTTATTGTGTTCTGAATAATAATATACTGAAATGATATATTTAAGCAATATTTGAAGTTATAGTAAACATTTCTATTAAGTTTAACATGTGTTATTTTTATTGCTTACAGTTTCATATAATTTCCGTATTCATACGCCACGAACAATCTAATTGGCAAATAGCCTGCTTCAATCACGAGATTTTGTGATTTTTCAGTGCCGCGTGACTCACTTCGTCACTTTTAAAGGATGAAAGGTCATTTGAATTTTACACATTTATGAAAATAGTTAAAATTTTTCTTTTTCTTGTATCTTTTGTGTGTAACGTTGGTATTGAAAATCTCTCCGTGGGAGAGCCATGCTGACTCACGCATGCACGCATGCACTCATGCATAGGCTCACAGAATACTTAACGTGAAATGGTAGTTGTAGTGAATGAGGATATCGGAAGTGATTAAAAATTAAGGGGCTAAAAAGACGGAATCACAACCAATGCGCAGATAATACGCGTGGTTGTTGACGGGCTGCGGTGTTCTCTTACTATATAGAAGACCCAACTGCTCCGTTGTCCGCTATAACAAAAAAAACCGCTAGTGATGGGTCATACATCAGTTTTTTATAGATAAATGTTAATAAAAATTAAAAATTCAAGTTCTAATTTATATATTTAATTTAGGACAACATAGCCGCTTTGAACGGCTTTGGAATATAAGTCGAAGATCTATCAGATAACTCAGCGGGGTGCAATTTTTTATCCTGTTTACAATAAAATTCCTTAAATTATTTACTCTATATTCACCATGCTATTAATATAACATGTAAGAAGCTATTAGCGTAAGCTGAGATTTACAAATTTGCTTGTCTTTTTTGCTAATTCCGAATTCAGGACTTTTTGTCATGGTTACACAAAAAACTCCACTAAATATATTAAGCAAATAAAATGTATATTACATTGCAGTACAAAATTTTAGATTAAGAGTAAAAACGGCAAATTTAAATAAATTATTACATTTTGTTATTCCGCCTTGATGGTACCTAAACATGTGTAAGTCATTTTAGATAATTTTGAGTCTATAAAGGGCCAATGAGCCTTTATAATATTAAAGGTGTGCTTTAATTATTGTTGTCTTTCATTATCAGCATTTGCTCGAGACAAAGTGCATCAACCTGTTGTGGGACAGGTCCTCTGAGATCATTTAAAATATTCCAACCGACCGCAACCCGTTTTGTTTTCGTTGGAATACTTTTTATGTTTTAAAATGAAATCCCATTAAGATGTATGCTAGGCTTCTTTCTGCCTCTAGGTACCTAGAAGATATTCTTTGTTATAAAAAACTTTATTGCGTTCGTTTATTCTCGAAGATGAAGCCTTGCTTTCTCGGATGTTGTTTTATGATAACAAGAAAGACAGTTAAAATACTCATACAATGATTAACACACTGAAACTCCTAGCTTATTAACATACTTGAATAAACATTTAAAAGTAATTCAACTTAATGTTTCCGTGATGTAGGTCCACTTTATCTCAAATAATTACGTAATGTGTTGAAAATTTCAGTAAAAACTGTAAAATATGCTAGAAGTAGACTGTGAATCATTTTAAAATAAAATGACTGCAATTTTTACTTCTTTGTACGCTTTATTGTATCTCAATTTTAATAAAAATATGAATAAATGACTTGTTTAAAACTAATCTGTAATTGGTGAAAGCA
>DWCF01002344.1:0-24471 GCA_018230265.1 Delias oraia | reverse complement strand
GTTAATACTAGTTTGTTATTTATGCAATAAAAATTAAAATGTCATTAAAAACAGTTGTGAAAGGCTAAATAAATAGCTGTATCTTTTATCATCATCATCATTTCAGCCGTAAGACGTCCATTGCTGGACATGGGCCTTCCCCTTGGACTTCCATGAATACCTGTCGGAGGCGACCTGCATCCAGCGTCTTTCGGCGACCTTTACGAGGTCGTCCGTCTGCCCACTTTGTGGCTGGACGTCCCACGCTGCGTTTGCCGGTCCGTGATCTCCACTCTAACACTTTTATAGAATATATAAATATATATAATAACCAAAATCTTTATCGTTTTAAGCGCAATCAACCACGCTGCACTAATTGTGCATTGAGGTGAATTCAGCTATCGAGGTTATCGAGTTTGAGCCACAAAGGAATTCCGAAGCGGAGTTACTTAGTTGGCAAATGAATATCGCATAAATCAGAGCGAAGGTTACAATCATTGTGCACGTAAGCACGAACTATTAACCCGAATGCAGCGGCCGGGACTCTAATATACCACTCGAGATTCGCTTGCCCAATTCAACGCTACTTACTTATTGAGCAGTCGTAGAGAAAAAGCTCATTTATCCACCCAAACAAATTAGATCATGGAACACTAACATATTTTTTCATACCGGCTGTCATGTTACGCCATACAATATTAATTTTATTAAAAATAACAATTGTCAGTAAATGTTCAGAGCAAATTTAAATTATATATACAGCTGATAAAATTTAATGAAACCAGCTCATGATATAGTAATAAATACCACCACTTGTAAAACGTGTTTCTCGTAATTAATTTTGCATGCTCAAACGACCATTAAGGCAATTTTTACAAATGTTTATAAAGTCCGATATCCTTTGATTTATATGAATTATTTGTCCGCTAATGACTTGTCTGTCTGAGCATACGTCGCCGATTCTTTTGGCAACGAGTGGTCTGAGGCAGTACTTGTGAGTTTTTCTGAAGCACTTGCAATGTCGTTATCGTAAATCATTCAAAACTAAACCAGCCGTAATTATGAGCCTTCCATTTGTTACTTGCTATAAAATTCAGAGATCAATTGGACTGTTGCTATTTTAATTTTAGAACTATTGCAATACAACATTTTATTGGCGCCATGGGAGATTGGATTAAATATCAAAATATATATACACACTAGACTAGAAAAATTAACAACGGGTAAACAAAATCTTGAAAGCGTCATCGTGGTATTATTCTCATTATTCACATTTGTACATTTAAAATTAACTACTTAATTAATTTCACCCGTGGGAGTGGAAGTGATACCACGGGATCACAGAATACTCAGCGCGAAACGCTGTTTCTACTATGTTTCGCTGAGAATGAAGTTATCGCGGCTCTTAAAAATGCCGCTTAAGCGGTGTAAAAAGCCGGCAACAACACCAATACGCGGACTGTGGCGCAGTTGTCCGCTATAACATAAAAAAAGGTTTAAATGATCTTTTTAAAAATGTGGCATGAAGAATATTATAAAATGATGTAGGTACCTATATTTGTTCAGCTTAATGTTCATATAACTAATATTAATATTAATGGTTTATATGTTAATTTAATTGTCAACACATAAAAAAGCTCAATTATCATAGATTTATAGAAATCATAAAAATATTGATAAGCCTACATGAGCGTATACCTCAATACACTCCTATTAGCTAAAGTGAAGGAGTAGAATTTGTAAGAAGTAAAGCTTAAAGGCGAGCTAAATCGGTTAGTACGTGACGTTGTACAATAGAAAACGGGAAACCGAAAGATGGCTAATCAAAAGAGATTCAATAGGCGGAAACCGAGGCGAATTATGGCGGGGAGAAAAAAAGTGGAAATAATTCCTTAATCCCGTAATTGGAGCCCGCTACCGAACCGGAAAACAAATTTCCTATTATTTAAAACAGGGCTGCCGATTCGTTATTCATTCCGGCTTTGACGATCGATATATCATCGATCATGATAGTTTGGGCAAGCTTCAAATGTTATATTCACAATAAATGTAAACATTGTAATGCTATTATAAAATTTATATGAGTATTTGTGTTATCGCCGCAAAATGGACATAGTAAGAACCAAAATGTAAAATGTAAGTAATTTACAAAAAGCAGATATTTAAGTACAGTAAAGTAATTATAATGCAAGGGAATAAAGGCTTGTTATAATAGGAAAAATAGTACGTAATTGTTTTTCATAAGGGACTTTTATTTTAGAAGAAAATAATATATAGATTTGAAATTTTTTCAATTAAATTTCAAAAAGAATTATTAACGTATTAATCATAATTTAGTTGGTGATAAAAATGTAGTATTCAATCAATACATTTCAAGATATGTATTTTTTTTAAATGTTAAAACAAGCTCTTACCTCTTCCAGTTTACAGGGTAATTTATTAAATTAATACGTATTAATTTATTAATTTAAATTAATTAATTTAAAAATAAAACAATTTAACAAACTTTTTAAAAACTTTCACAAATAATGTTTAAACTCCACCGCACAACCCTGGAATAGGAATGAAAAGTCGAGCAAAAGTGTAGATAGATAATTATTATTGGAGCGGCGTCTCATTAGAGCTCGATTGTCCCTCCCGATGGGCGAGTTCCCTCCCTGGCCTCCCGCACCTGACCGCTTCTTATATGAAATTACCACTTCCTTTTTATAGAGGTTAGTTTTTTAGGGTTAAATAAATTTGATGTAGGTACTAGGGTACTCGGTTGACTTCACCGAGCCTGGTAGGTACGCCAGTTACAGCGGCCGGCTTACGTGACATTTTTTATTATTTATTTTTTTATGGTATAGCGGACAACAGAGCAAGTGGGTGTATGCGAACACTCCCGCCCATTAACAACCGCGCCACATTCCGCGCATTGGTTGTGTTGCCGGCTTTTTACGCCACATAAGCGACATTTTTAAGGGCCTCCGATATCCTCCCTCACTAAGCGATTATTGCGTCCGCTTATGCTTCAGTATGGCTTTCCCACGGCGAATTTATCATTTGTGTTATTCTGATATATGAGTTATATAATTGGAAAGTTTCATTATAAACTGTTCAGTTAGTTTTTGCATAACAAACAGCACACATAGCAAACAGGATTATATATTAGAATGAGTTGATTGTATTCTAATGGTATCTTATAGGGAGATAGTGGACAAAATCTTGATTTTTCTGATGACAAATTCAAAAGATCATTATTAAAGCTCATTGGCTCCCTGCCGGTATATTGCACCTTAGTTGTTCAAATACAAAACTATGTCTGCTCTAAGCAATAACTTAAAATAGCTGAGATTATTCAAGAACTTGTTCAAGATTTAAGAAACAATTAATAGATATTTCTATCTCTTTATAGCTGTGATTTCGTTATAATTTAATATGTACATAGTCTATTAAAAATTAGAACGGATTTGGGTCGTGTTTGCATACGAATTGTATATTTTGTCGACCAGTTTAATGCGGTTTCATTGTACGTATGTGGTCTGTTTAAAATTAGTTGTCTGTGTGTTTGTTGACGTTTCTATGTGATTGGGCATGTTATAACTCTAGAACGTTTAAAAGATTAGGGTCTAACAAAAATATATGTGAGATTCAGTAGAGATATATTTAAAATATCATATTATATCTTGCTGTTATAATAACCATTAAAAATATATTTTAGGTGGATACTTTAATTACTTACTTAAAATAAATGTTTTAATAATTGTTTTTTTTTAAACTAAAAGTTGATTAAATATTAGTTTTTATATAATTGTATCTCTTGGCTATACGCATATATAAATTAACATAAAAATACATTAATTGGTGTAATTTGTAAAAAATATTTTCGAATAATTTTACAATTTAGACAACCCTTATTGAAAACCAATCCAACGAAAATATGAAAACAATCATTGAATGGATCATCAGAACCACTATCTTATCAATCAAATAATTGATTGATTGATTGATTGGCTGACGTACATCAAATTTGTGTTGTTGCAGGTGTGTAGAAGTAAAGTTAATATTTAAATCATACACATTCAAATAAAAAGCGTATATCGTAGATCATCCAAGTTAGAGCAGTGTTTCCCAACGTGCGATCCGCGGACTTCCGCTCCGCCAATACCTATATATATGGGAACCGTGGTGTCATTTCTGGACCATACATAAAATCTAAAAATAACTAAAATAAATACCTGACTAGGTTCTTTGCTGTTTATTTTATTAAGGGACCCGTGAAAAGTGATCTCTGTCCTAGAATAATGTGTCATAAATGCGAGATGCACTGTGTAACAAATTTAAGTTTATCAAAAACCCCTTCCGGAGATTGGGGCTATAGTTGATAAAAAAAAATTCAACCGAAGAAAAGTTGCAAGGCCCTCGATGTGACTATGACAATTAGAGCAATCTCATATAAGAACATAATTTCATATGTTAATATAATATAAATCGATCTCAAATACATTCTTTATTTTCAATTAAAACCTACTGATAAAAAATGAAATTTAAATTTATTCGTTTAGTAGATGTGACGTATTTTTGAGCCAAATTGATTGGAACCACAGATTATTTATTACTAGTAAGTACACAATACATATGTTTAGCGCATTAAAATGAATATGAAGATTGCTTAAGATTGCTCTCACTGTACTACATTTTTAGATTATGTAAAAAAATCAAATTTAAAAAATCGAATTCTTGTTTGGTCTTAGATCACATATATCTCAATATCTTTATTAATTTCCATCCATCCCATTAAAGACGAAGTTAGACGTAGTACTCTCGCTAGGTGACGTCGAAACCATACGAGTAAAATTATGATTCTTTTAATCACTTTTGATTACTGCCTGCCACAGCGCTCAGTAAATTAATGTGTGTTTATTGCAGTTGTTAAACAATAAAAACCCCAGCGACACAGACGTATAGACGAAGAAATAAACAAAGCACATGTGGTATAATAATATTGTTTTCAACGTCGAATTTTTACCTAGTCGACACTATTTATAAGGAGATAACAACATTTTACTACGCCATAACGTGCTTGGTTCGATGGCCTAGAAAAAATCACAAATTACTAGTTCACAGAACACACTTAAGTTCTTGGAAATATTAAAGGAGTTTCTACATAATTACCGTGGCGTTAGGAACATAGCAATCTCCTGTTATAATTCTAGCATAGACCATGATCTAGTTAGGATGAGTTCCACTGAAACTGACAATTAACATACCGTAAGAGCTTATCTGAGTCTATAATATGAAGGTTTTGGCGCCATCGCGACAACGCGGCCGTCATGTTTTATGTAATTAATAAAAACAGTGTTTTATTTGTTTTATTATTTCTATAAAATTAATGGAGTTAAAACGTGCACAGATAAGGGTAAATTATATAATTCAGTGAAATTTGATAAATTTGATAAGGTCGAACTTATTAATAAAATTCTATTAGAATAAAATTTCTACCACTTTTCTTATAAAGAAATGAAGATAGACTCTTAGTGGCCTAGAACACAGAGCCATTTGTTTAAAACTGAGTTTTCCAGTGTGCGGTACAATATTTGATAAATAAAAAATAATAATGCTATGATTTCGCTCTACTTTTCTCATTATAAGTAGTTTTGTTTAGATTTAAATTGAAGTTTTGTGTTGAATATTGTTAAAGCAGATGTAGTGCATTAATGTAAACAAAATAATCATTTCACTCGTCGTTTCAGCACGATAAAAAGTTGATATTGTTCTGCTTTGTACCAATTTATGCATGCTATTCGAACTGTTCTCATATTCTGACTCTTGTGACCTTTACAAGTCGCAACTACAAGTTACATTTCATGGCTTTAGGAACAAACGCACACAAAACAGAGTCTATTTAGTACCAAGAGCCTTCCAGTTTAATTTTTAACGCTAACAATACCAGAAATTAATATTGTCATGGATTCAATATTACTATATTCTATATTGTAATAATATTTTTAGAACAGATTATCTGAACACAGTTTTTAAACTAATTAAATTAAATATTTGCTATCCTAGTAAAAGGTAAAAGTAGAACGAACCACGAACTTTGAAATAGCGATGATTATAAAGTTAACGCGCATACGCTTTTGCTTTTAAAATATAATTACGTTTACCTACTCATTGCGCCCACGCAGACATTTCCGTAACCTCCGTTAATTAGTATTAGTATTGATATTATCGATGCTTGCATGACGTGAACAGATTTTATAGTAATGGTAGAGTTTTTTTATAGTATAGCAGAACGGAACAGCCACTGTCCGCGCATTGGTAGTGTTGCTGGCTATTTACGCCAATTAAGTGGTATTTTTAAAGGTCGCTGATATCCTCACTCACTCTGCGAAACACAGAACAAGTACCGTTTTACGCTGAGTATCACAAAGAACGAGCCGGCCCAAATAGTGCGCTAGCATACGCTTCAACATGGCTCTCCCACGGGTGAAAAAGTAGTGGAAAACATTAAAAAATATATATCCTCTCATCAAATAGATTAAAATTTATTTGTATACCATTCAAAATGATCTTTTATTTTATTTGGTATAAAAAGCTAAAGCTACTTTATCCAACGCTGAACGAATTATAAAAAAATATTAAATAATAATAAAAAAAATTATAATGAATAATTTCCTCGTATTAAATAATAAAACTACTAAACATTTTCCGTGCATTACAAAATAGGATCAGATTATTTTTCAAATTCGTATCACCTGCCAAAGATATTTGTAAATGGGACGGAGAGACATTGAGAATGGAAACAAAAGACGTCTCAATCCGATGATCAATTAGTGCATTCAAAAATCAATTAGCCACCCGAACATAACCGCTTCGCTAAACAAATGCACGTGCGAGCCGTGTAAAAATAACTAGACATAGTGACTGACAGTCGAGGCCCATTTCAGTTGGGACAGCCACTAACAAAAGCAAGATGTATAAAGCGCAGTAAACAACTCATTTAATTAACACCAGGGAAACCTAAAATCCTAATCAAATTGCCAGCAACAGCTTCGCAATGATTAGAAACAAATTAGTTAAAATTTCGTAAGTCGCAAAACATATAATTTTATTTAAATTACCAATATTAAATAAATACGTATTTTTAAATTTTTTTTATGGAAATGGTGACAATCGAGCAGGAAGCTCACCTAGCGGTTATCCGCCCATGGACACCCCTAAACCTTGAAGAGCCACGGTTTCTTTACCGGCTTTTAACGAGTAGGTACGCTCTTTTATTGACGGCCCTCAAGTCGTATTGATATGGAAATACCTCTGCTGGCAAATGATTCCAGAGAGTGGTGGTATACGGTAAATTCCTCAAAAACTCAGTTATGGAACGACAAACATCGAGGTGATAGAGACACATTTCGTACATACAGTGTTATTGTTTTCATAATTTAACTATATGTGAAGAAATTTATCTTTTTTGTCATAATTATTTGTTATTAGTTTTGGAATCGTAAAGACATTCAAGTTAACAGAGTTAACTTTTATTCATATATATTTATGGAGTTTCTTTTATTTGAAAATATTGTTCATAAACGCTTTGATTTACAACTTTGGATCACCAAACGAGCAAAATCGAATTTCACATTAATTAAATAGATTTTAATAATAAATAATCCTTTGGTTGGCTTCGATTTACCAACTTATTGTAGGTAACACATGTGTGTTAGGTATACTAGATATTAAAAAGTACTAGTGCATTGATTATCCAATTAACGCCTTTATAATCGGGGTCACGCCTGTTCATAATTTTATATTTTATGAGTTTACGACATCGTTTCCTAGAACGTAGCGTCGCGTATTATATTTTAAACGATTTTTGTCGTTAGTCGGGTCGTTACCAACTCTATGTTTACATTTTGTCTCTGGTTTGGAAAGAGCGGGTTTCATTTAATAGGCCAGAGGTCGCCATCTTAGGTTGTAGCATATATATTAATATGTATTTCGAATTTGACAAATTTCACAGCTATCGCTTAACCAAGATAGCCGCTATGTGTTGTCATAGTTTGAGCGTCCCTATTGAAAAATATTTTAAATATCTATCATTTAATATTTTGAGCTAGGTAATAGGTTAAAACCCGTAAATCCCTGGTACAGATTGGGTGATATGTTTTTATGCTTTTGACAAATCTCACCAGATTTTTATGCTTTCTGAAGAAAATTTTTTTTTTAGGAAAACAAACCCAAGTAACCCGTTTATAATTGAGTAAATTAATTAAATTACCTCCCTATATTGTAATTTTAGGAAATGATGATGACAGAATACTCCGCGTGAAACGGTACTTGTACCTACGGTGTTTCGCAGAGTGAGTGAGGATACCGGAGGCCCTAAAAGTGCAGCTTAAGCGGAGTAAAAAGCCGTCAACACAACCAATGCGTGGACTGTGGCGCTGTTGTTCATGGGTGGCGGTGTTCTCTTACCATATAGGAGACCCACCTGCTTCGTTGTCCGCTAGCTCATAAAAAAAATAAAAAATGAAAATAAGTTTCCCTAAAATCTTATCTGTTAATGCCATTTTGTTTGACTTTAATAATTATTAATTAAAAGTAATTTAATAAATATTTAATTAATTACATTATTAATTTTCTATTACCATCACTAGAAGATCGAAAAGGTTCAACGCTTCTGGTTTTTTTAACATTGTATGTGATTTTAAGTCGTTAAAAGTTCCTCTACAAAATAAAGGTATGAGGTTAAACTTTTAGTGTGTAAAGATAATATTTACTAAATATTGTATTAATGTCTTAATTTTGAGGGTTCTTTTAAACCCTATGGTTAAGCTTCCTTAGATTATCAGTCGATATTTTATAATGTAGGTAATTGATCTCCTTATACTGGTTTACTTTAATAATAGAATTTTCGGATGATTTTAAACATTCAAATATTATCAGGTTTTGTAATATTTAGTTGTCTAATATAAGTTTGACACATCTATTTGTAGGATTTGCTTTAATAGTTACATAATATAATCTACCGTCAAATTAAGGGATTCCTGTGGTATATTTTTATCGTAATAAGTAACTTTAATCTACAGCCATAAACACGGAAGTTGGCCAATAAAACACTAGTGGCATTCCACTGACAGACAGACGAACAAAGCGTTGTGTTTCCGCCGCGTGTTTACCTTACCGACTACCGACGTTATTGTGCTACTAAGAACACTACTATGTGCTTCTGATTCCATAGAGTAATACCACATAGAGCTGCATTTATTGTATGTATCTGGTATTTGGGACAAATAAAGAAAAATTAATACTTTGAATTATGAATTACTCAAAAAGTATTCAAGCTGCTATTAGGTACAAATATCTCAAAATGTATACTATTTCACTATATACTATAAGATTGCGGCCAATGTGAACATAGTGTACTTTGAGGTTTGAAACTTCAAAGTATCATAGAGTAGGAATTCTATAAACAATAAAAAATTTGGTTTCATACAATTAGATTCTTCAATATTTACTTGAAAAATACATGAATAGAAATAAAAATACATGTCATATAATTTAAGTATATTGCGCGATGATCTTTAATTAAAAATATTATAAATAAGCCAAATAAATGCCTAAAAAATAATAATTACAGCCTCAATTGAAATATTATCTATTGTAACATTATTCTGTATTCATAGAAATGAAAGCAGAACGCTGGCTTCGTTCCAGGTGAAGTTAAAGATGACTACATCCATCGACAATTGTATGACTATCTCGTATCCTTTCATCTCTAATTATGTTCTGTAATTTCACCGCGGTTTTTTCTAATTGACTCTGTGGATCCCTTTGATACTAAAGTTCATGTTGTTAGTATTCATTCCGATTAAAACAGTCATTTCAGTTAAATCTTAAATCTTTATTTACACTCAAAATATAACAGAATATATTGAATAGATTTATTCAGAACCGAAAAAAGATGACAAATAAAAAAAACTGAAATTATTTTCTCAAGGTGTAAATTTCTTCAAATTCAAATAACCATTTATTCAAATAGGCCCCATACGGGGCATTTTAATACAAGGGATTTACTTTACTTAAGGGTAAGTTGATTTAGGTACAATTATAATTAAAGCTGTGGCAACGGCGTACCGGAAAACGCAGAATGGGACGTCCCGCCACGCGATGGAAAGAAGATCTCACGAAGGTTCCGGGCAACCGCTGGACCCAGATCGCTCGAGATCGTAATAGGTGGGCATCTTTGGGAGAGGCCTATGTCCAGCAGTGGACTTGAATAGGCTGAAAATGATGATGATTATTAAAGCTTCCATTGGCTCGGAAGATATACCTCTACGAAAAGAACCAACAAGAATCTCATAGGGTTTAATTTTTTTACAAAAGTCAAACTTACAATAGTTTGTTTATTTATAAGCTATCCTACATACATTACATATATTATATTTATCATTAAATTACTTCTTATTTCTCCGTCAGATTGTATTTAATGTTCCGAATTTGCTCAATCATATTGATATAGTTTACAGATAGAAATATTTAGAAGCAAATCGAAGCAAAAAATTTATTCGTTGATATTTATTAGTAGTTGATGCCATACATAAGACATTTGTAGGTATCTTATCATGATATTTTCACTGAATAAATATAGTATGCACAACACCTTACCATAACAACTCAAAAGTTGAAACGCACAAAAACGTCAGATTTTCTAAGAAATATGACATTTGAAAACAAACTTTTATTAACCTGAGTCTGCAGTTGAGACTGTTGTTTATGTGATGATAGTTGGCTGAATAAGCTTTGTAGTTGTGAGGTGAAATAATCACTCGTTTGATGCTACGCAAATCTAAATGCCCCACGCATCTCTCGATTCGATAATAATAAATAGATTATAGAAGATTCAAGTACAAGTTATCGGACCGAAGACATCTTATAACAGCGGTAGCCGCTGTTTCAACAATCAGTTATAAGATTGTAAATAAGAAAGTATATTCTTATTATATAAGAAAGTTATTTCTAAGCAGATTTTATAATCTCCTTACATGACCTAAGTTGTAGGTATTATAATTAGATACACTACTTACTTAAAAATAATCATTGAAATAGTAGACACCCATTATATAGTTAAAATAACTAGACATGAATACTGACTTTAGTTTTTACTGAGTAATATATTATTTAAACTGGTAGAGATGGATACAGAACAAAATACAAAGTGTCATCCGGACCACCTTGATGTTTTTCGTTCCACAATTGAGCGTTTTTAAGGCAATTTGTGACGCGCACGACCACTTTGTGAAATCAGCTGCCTGCAAGCAATTCGAATTGGAGACCTTCAAATAAAAGGGCGTTCCTATCCTTAAACGGCCGACAGTGCATCTGCGGTGCTGCAACGACTGTGTGTCCATGGGCGAAAGACCGCTAGGTCTTGCTCGTTTGCCACCGTCTTCATAAAAAAAAGAATAAATACAAAAATTATCAATAAACAGATTTTTTTCTTATAGTTTTAGTTGGTGTAGAGATAGCATAGATATGGAAAGGGATGTACGCAACATACACCTATAAGGTAGAACGTATTCTAAATAAATAAAATGTAATGAGTATTCTCCGAAGTACGCTAAGGACCAATGATAAGCAAAGACAGGCTACCGAGTCTGTTCTCTATCTGAACGTGGGTGGTCTTCTTAGAAAGGAAATCCGATTTATTATAATTCAATAAATACATTGATTTATTGAAAACGGAATTGCGTTACACGTGGGAAAGTTGTAATGTTGCTAATATAGTTTGAATTAGCTCGTGACGAATATTAAATATTACACAGACACAAGATAGTACATAATATACTTATATGTAGAAGTATACAGCATATTATTATACCTACTTGATTTTATCAAAAACGTACGAGTGGATTATTTCTTGCGATTATCTTACGTAGGTACAGGTAACCTAACATTTTGCAGTCCGGTTTCCGAAGAGCTTTAGTGGTGTTTTTTTAACAACCTTTTCCTATTCAATGACTAGTTTTGTGATATCTCATTCTATGTAGCTAGGGTTGCTAAATATATTATTGAAAGACCTGGAAAAAATGAATGCCGAATAATCACAGGAAGAATTGAACATTTTGATGTATTTATCTCTAAAACTGAATTAACTAATCTCAGTTTACACAGAAATCACGATAAAACAGAGAAACTCATTGGAAACTCAATAAAATCGTATCGAAACGTAACAATGATCGACTTATTTATTTAAGTGGTTTACTGCCTGCTATTTCCAGAGACCACACATAAAAGTTGACCTCCATGCGTTTACAGTGGGTAGGTACCTACTTACGGGTTTTTATTGATTTTATTTGGTTTTGTGGCTGTTTAAATGTTCAATTGTTTAATTGTTTCTTGTTTCAGATCGTAATCAAACTTTAAGTTTCAGAAGTGTTCAGAAACTCAACATTTATAGGAATGCACATTTTATACTGCATTTATTGTACATATAAGGACAGTAAGATTATAAATAATGTAAACGTTATAACTTTGCGTGAACTAAAATGAAATGCTAATAAATATTGTAAGAAGTAAAAGAAAACGATAAATATAATATTATTCGTAGATTTCATTATCACCTCTTTACATGTTGAGTAGCGCCATCTTTGAAGAGTAAAACAAACCACGTTTGATATTAAATGTAACAACATATTATAATATAAAAACATTGGCTATTATTATGAATTGGGAGAGACAAAGTGCTTCGACTGATTAAAATTATTTTTGCAATTTATTTGAAAAATGTAAATAAATTTATAAACTGACGGCTTTAAAGATGTCACAGTGTACATTGAAGGTTTCATTGACATGACAATGTCATATTGAAACAGTTTTAAATAAAAATGTCATTTATCGATAGTTGTGCTTTGCTATCGTGCCGAATTATTTGTCGTTTACTCAGTAAAAATAAATTATTGTGTTACAATATCAGAGCTCTTCATATGGATAGTAAACATGAAGCAAAATCAGCGATGGAAATCGTCAACATTCCACCTATCATCAACACATATCGACATGCTTTACGGACTTTTGATGAAAAATTTAAAAATGATTTTGCGACCAACTTACCAAAATTAAAACACCTGATGGATAAATTGAAAGCTGACCACCTTGGTTTCGATCACAGTTATAACAATCCCGGAACCTGGAATAGACGTAACAAAGCTCCATGCACCTACATAGAAGTGTTTCAAAACAATGTAGTAAACATGAGTATTTTTATTCTAAAACCTGGATTTAAAATGCCTTTGCATGATCATCCTCATATGCATGGGCTCCTAAAAGTTATATCTGGAGTTGTTAGAATTAAAAGTTTTTCAGAATATCCTCTTCAAGAAGCAATAAATAAAGTAGATTTTAGAGTTCGGGCCAAACACGAAGCAGCGCGGCTTGCTCAAGGCATACATAAACGAAGAAGATTATTTGCAGAAATTTCTCAAGACCGTATTTGTAGTGAAGACTCTGAAACATGCATTTTGACACCAACAATATCAAATTATCATGAAATAGAAGCTTTAAATGCACCCGCAGCATTTTTTGACATTTTAGCACCACCCTATGATACATTTGTTGAAGGTATTGGGCCAAGAAGATGTAGGTATTATTATGTAGTTAATGAAATAAGTACAAATGTTGTAGAATTACAAGAAACAAATGTACCCGAGTGTTTCTTTTGTGATCAAGCTCCGTATTTAGGACCCAGTCTTTCATAGTTGCTCATTAATTAATTTTGTTTCTTATGTAGCACAAATAAATGAAGGTCCTGGGCCATTACTTATTGGAATTTAATTCCAATGTTACCAACGGTCATTGAAACTCTAGTTCAAATAATTTTGTGCCTTTTATTTAAATTAACTATCTATATTTTTAATTCTGTCTGTTACATTTGTAAGATTAAAAATATATACAAATTTCTTTAATGAAAAAATATGTCATTGTAGAGAAAATTAATTAAACCACTAAGGCACATTTTTAAATCTATAAAAATATCCAAAGATTTTGAATAAATGATAGTGATGGAAAAGGTTATAAATATTATAATTGACAGTCATTTTTTGTATTTTGTAAATGCAAAAAATGCTAATATTATTATTTGAAGTAATATAATTTAGGTTCTACACAAAAGATTAAGGTATATACAACTCCATAAATATTATTGACAATGTATAGAGCAACATATTGACTTTACACATTTAAATGTAAAAAATTACATAAATTTATTAAACACCAATATGGTATTCCCAATGTAAATAAAAATGTAATGCTTTTGGCTGCTGCATTGTTTATTAATGTTGTTCTATCCATTTTAACAATGTGCTGAAACTAAGATGTTGTGTGCCTAGTATTGATAAAATACTTTGATATGTGTTATGTATCTAAATCCTCAAGATAATACTCTATAAGATAAACCTATCATATGAAATAGGATAACAAAACATTCCTTAATTTGTTTTTTTAAAGCTAATCACAAAAATCCAGTCAATTTTAAATATCTGATCTCTTGTAAAATTACGTATTTATATAGTATTTGAAAATGTTAATTTAAGAAAAGTTTAGTTATAAGACAACATTATTCTCTACTTCACGTATTCTTGTTAAATAAATATTAAATTTGTTGCAACCTTTATTTTGATAAGTTTTAAAGATAGTTGCAAAGCTCACTTGCCTCATGAGAAATAAATTGAATAATTAAAATTGGAAGTTATTCAGCACTAAATATTTGAAACTTTCAAACATTTCTTAACACATGGTGAAAAAATAAAAACAAAACATTAGATTAGAGATTTATTAACATAATGTTAAATAAAAAAGGCACATAGCTATTCCAGCCTAACCTCACTGGAAATATGTTTAGAACAGTAAATATATAATAAATGTTCTCTACAAATAATTTCAAGATTAAAAGTGTCTCATAAAACCAAACAAACAATCTTGATACATACAGTTTTTTTTATTTAACTTATAAAAATAACTGAACTAAACACATTCAGTTTTTCCAAGTCCAAACTACTTTTTATGAATATCATAGAAAGTAAATTTTGCAATCCCACATCTACCTTCATCAACATGGGTTGTGTTTCTGTCATATTTGCAATCAGATAACATTAAACATTGGATTTACATTGTTTGAAAACAATTTTTCTCCCTTAACTTAAATATTTGGATTTTATTATAACATTTACGTATGTTTTTACATGACTGTATACATGTTCAATTAGTCTTAAAACCACTTCTATATTTTATTTGTTAACCATTGTTATATATAATAAAGTTTAGTTATTTTAAAATAATTTTTATTAGATATTCATAAGAGCAGTCTAGATATATCTCTTCATACTATGTAAAAAAAGTCTTAAATGACATTCAGGATTTTGAAATCTTAAATTTGATATCAATTGATTGATTGCAAATGGCTATAAAATATGGCAATATTGCTATAAATTCCATTACCTGATCAATAAAATTGTCTCATTATATATTTTTTAATGTATGAGAGCTTATAATAACTTTATAATCCACTTAACATAAAGACTTATAGAATCAATGAGCCAAACCACAACGTACACATAATAGCATAAAATATACAATAATAAAGCCCATTACATAACTTAAAATGTAATAACTTGTCATTTCAATTATAAATTTCTTTCTTTATAGATTATGCAAATATATAACTACTCCATATGTGAAAATATATATAAGGTCAATTGAAAATCACAAAATTCTCATGTTTGGATAAAATTAATCTAATTTTATATTATCTTCTAGAGCAACCACTTATCTGACCCAATAGGTAACAGTGCAGCCAAACCTAGTATTTAATTTTTTTTTAGTATGATTTTTAAATCACCACACACTCATATATTTTCCTAAACAAATTGTTGAACATAGCTAATTATTGTACCGTTAATCTCAGTAGACTAGTATTCATCGTTTATTCAAGATTTTATTGAATAACGTCAACTAACTATTTAAATCTTAAAATAATATTTTTCCAAATTTAGTACTAAAAATACAATATTTATAAATGACATATCTTATACATCAATATATATTTTATAACTTCAAAAGAGTTACTGATAATGAAAATTGAAACTTATATGTATATAATTGTGGTCGATCTTATATTTACATTATGAAGAAGATTACATTATTGAAATGAATGTGATGATTCAGAGATTAGAAATTCCTCACAAACGTTGGACGGTCATCTTTTATTTCAAAAAGTTGTCACATACCATATCCAAAAATCTCATCAAATTTATTTACTCAAATTTGATATATATTTAGCGTTTGAAAGAAGAGACAGTTTACAATTTGATTAATCTTCGTGTATTTGAGCGTAGTCCTATGCCTTATTATTTTGTACACTACTTAAATTAAAAGAACACAATTTACGTCTTTTTTACCCAGGCAGGGTGAGGCATAAAAATAATTCACTAAAACGATACAATAATTTATAAGAGACAAATTAACCTTAATTTTATATATAAAGTTAATTTATTCATATACGCGCATAAAATAGATTTCGTAACATTCTGCTTGGTACATTTTAGTCATGATATTTGTAGATTTATCTGAAATATAATAGTTGATTTTAGCACGCCAAAATGAATACTTTTTACTTCTACATCATATGCAATATGCATCCTACAGAAATGTCAACAAAAGAAATTTTTTCTAATTCGAACCTCATGACTGCATTAATATAAATCACTTCAGCAATGGAAGGTTGTTATTTCATGAACATATATATATATAATTGCATTTTTAAAACTGTCAGTCAAAATAGGTTGCGCTTTACCAAATTTTTTTATGCATAACTTAAGCTGATACAGTCGGTCTATCACCAACGCCGCCTGCTAAATCATACACCGATTGACACACTTCCGCTGCCAATTTATCTGCTGACTGTAACAAAATAGGACAAATTTATAATCAACATAATAAAAAATCCAATATAGTAAATAAATCTAATATTCATATTAGTCTATTTAAACATAGCCGGAAAACGTACAGTATTCGGATTTAAGTAATCAATCTCTGGAAGGGCTTGAGAGTGGCCGGGCGAGTGTCTTAATACTGTCACACCGGTGAGATAGCCATACTGAAGCATATGCGGACGCATTAATTGGGACGACTCGTCCAAAGTTATTCCACGGGCTCACAGAATACTCAGTGTGACTGTACAGTGTTTCGATGAGTGAGTGAGGATATTCGGAAGCCCTTAAAAATGCGTTGGTAAAGACCAATGAGCGGACTGTGGCGCGGTTGTCCATGGTTGGCGGTGTGCTCTTACCATTAGGAGACCCACCTGCTCCGTTGTCCGCTATACTATAAGAAATACTTGTATAGGTATTATTGCCTATACAAATCGCAGTTATTTGTTTTGACCAAATCATAGATACTTGAAACACACACCTCTTGCGTATCGGCTTCAGCGTACACACGTACGATGTCCTCAGTACCCGATGGGCGAACGAATGCACGTCCAGATGTATATTTAGATACCAATTCGTCTATATTCGCCTGAAGTAACTCAGGTGAAGTACATTTGCGTTCCGCATCTGTTGTTTTAATTGCGTTTCGGTCCTAAAATTTAAATAAAATATTGATAATGATTTTATATTAAGTTTATGTAAACTTTTTAAATATAGAAATGGAGGCAAACAAGCAGGAGGCTCACCTAGGGTAAGCGGTCCTCATGCCCATGGACACAGCTAGCCCTGGGAGAGACACGGGTGTGTTAACGCCCTTGCCTTTACGGAATGTGTACGGTCACGTGGTGCACGGCACAAAACGCCTTAAAATACGCTCAGTTGTGGAACGTCAAACATCCATGTGAAAACGATGAAACGTATTCTGCCTAGATGTTCGATGGTGAAATTCAGCAGCAGGTATCAATCCGAAAAACTAAACCAAAAATAACTATCTCTACTTGTTTAAAAGTATTAAGCATACACACCTCTACGGTAACCTTCAGCTGCCTACATGGAAGGTCCTCGTATGTCTCCATCCACTGTCTGACGTCATGGCCTTTGGCACAGAGCACTGTCTCCACAAGGAATAAATCGGAAATAGCATCACCAACGGTCTCGTTGGTCAAATCGATGAAACTGAGCAATAACTGCGCCGACTTTCTTTGTTCTGTATCACTGGAATTAAAATTAGATCTTGACACAGCTCATACTAATAGTAGCTAAGTAGCTTAGATTTTGTACTAAAACTTCTAGAAGATGTATGAATTTTATTAAGCTTGAAGTTAATTTTTCAATCAAGAATTTGAAGTGCGCAAGTTGTCTTAATTAACCTCCTGAGACCCGAGATATTAGAAAGTAAACAATCCACAATTCTGATTATATATTATATGCTAGTTTAAATAGCTAGGTACTACTTATTATTCATAAATAACAAGAGAAAAAAAGGTTAATTACACGTATTTTAAGGCTTTTACGCTACTTAAACGACGAACGGCATATGCTGGGCCAGAATCCTCACCTATAGAGAGTAACAGTACAAGTATCGTTGATAGTCTATATTTTATATAAGTTGTAGGACTCACCCTTCTTGTGCGACTTTAGCTATGGTACTTTTGGTGACGTCACTATATACTACAGTCCCATGCCCGTTTGCTTCGAAGTAAACTCCGACGTCATAAGAAAGTGCCGCGTGGTGCAAATGTTTGACGCCAGTCTTCACGCACGTGACGGGTACTTTCTGAAATGAAGAAGTATATTTATAGGATTACGCATCTGTAATTATTTCACTTGACTGCACCAGTGAATAAAAGATTTGGATGGCAGAACTTATATTTTTATTAATACATCTCTCATGACAGATTTATACATTTCTATCAGATCCATAGAATATACACTGTTATCATTATTTAAGAAGCTGTTGATAAATAGGGGTATTCAACGATATTAAATGCACTAATAGTTTGACACAGTTGATAAGTTGATGAGTTTATCAAGTTTATTGTCTGAAACCATATTTGATGTGTTAGTATTTCTTAGTTTTTTATGCATACAAAATTGCTAAATAAAATGTCTTACCAAAACGTCATTAATGTATTTAGTAGATGCGCCATTCGCGTACGCAGTCTGTACTAATCCCAGTCGTAAGTGAGTCGCATCACACGCTTTCAATAGCTCGGTGATGTAGCTGGTTAGTAATGTCGCTATTCGGTCGCCATCTAATATATGCATATTTTGACTGAAATTTACAAAATTATTATTAGGACAGACATACGAAGTTCCAATTCGTAAGGCATACTATGCAAGTAGCTTGTTTTGAAAAATCTGCGAATTCCATACTCAGAATTGAATTCCATACAAAACTCTTAATGCTCTTACGCGTCCGTTGCCACACAGTTGCCTCGAAAAAAAAAAGCTTACTTGGTATTAATGATACTTATTAGCTACTGAAGATTTGATTATACAATTATGAGCCATTCTTATGCATATTAAGTAAACTTTTAGATCTAAAAAAGTAACTTTTTAATGAAAAAATAATTTTTATTTAATGGTTAAAATTAATAATTTAAACTACCTGTCATCAACGTAGTAATATACGATTCTGTCACCATCTCCGTCCAAAGATGCCATACGTTGGAAGGGCGTGTGTTCAATGCCAACCGGTGGCTTTTGTGACACCTTTACATAGTCTGCGCCGCACTGAAACGTTCAAATTTAATATACATCCTATTATCTTACAATAACCAATGTTTTCATATTTTTATTTCTCAGCCTTTTTTATTTTAAGACACTTTTTGGAAACGGTGGCAAACGAACAGAAGGCTCATCTAGGATAAGCGGCCTTTCGCCCGGGGAGATCCCTAGCCCTTGCAGGGCCACGGGCACGTCGCCGGTCTTTAAATAATAGGTACACTGTTTTTTGACGGTCCCCATGTCATATTGGTTTGGAAATACCCCTGCTGCCAGCTGATTCCATAGATTGGTGGTGCGCGGCACCAAATATCCTTAAAGATGCTTAGTTGTGGAACGACAAACACCGAGATGAAACGGATGAAACTGTATTCTTGTATTAATGATTGTAGTCTTGACGAAATTCAGCTGTACCTGTTTTATATGTACATATGTTCTGTATGAATTAATCCAAACTGCTTCTCAGAAAATTTTTCGTGATAAATTATTACATTGATATACATTTACTTCTGAATATTTTTTTTCCCAAATAAAGAATATATTCTACCTAGAGCTTATACTAATAAACACCGAGTATAATATTTAACTTACATTCAAATTAAGCTTGCCACCATTCCCACCCAGATTATGCAGAACCAAGCTGAGTTCACCGTCCAGTGTCTTCTTAATAATGTTCAATTTCTTCCCACCGACGCCATTCGCCCCGTCCACGTGCAATGTTTCATTATAATTACCACACACTGGTAACTTCTGCCGAATGCTTTTGAATGCGCCCACGATCTTTTCGTAATATCCTGAAACGTATGGTACAAAAATATATTTTTGTATTGATTGATTTTGGATTGATTGAAATCTGTTATTCTGACTGGAGATAAATTAAATACTACATACATAGTATAAATGTTTCTGACTCTGTTTATACAAAAGATATACTTTGAATAACTATGGTAAAAATACTTAAAAATAACAGCACTAGTTTTTTCGTCAACGAGTTAAACATATTTATTAACATTTAAAATAAACATATTTATTTGAAATTTTACTAACTACAATAATTCAAAATTTTCTTAATCCAATTTATGTGCTCTAAATAAAATAGACAAATTGGATAGATATAATGTATATTTATCTTCTTATTGCTATACCTTCCTCTGTAGGGGTCCCATATGTGTTATCGTTCCGACACTTCACACAAAAATGCAGCATGGGAGTGGTGACGATACCAAACTCTTTCGCTGTTCCCTTCAAAGCAATCACACCATGAACCGCCGCGGCTGCCAGACGTGGACTTGTATATCTAAGAAACAAAATAATAAAATACTTTATACAGTTCATTTTTAAAAATAAAAATAAATATGTATATGTATGTACATATTACCGCCTACGATACTACACAAATCAGCAATTCCTTTCAAGGAAATTGTATACGTTTCTTCAACAAATTATCAACTGAAATACTAACTCACATTATATAAATTTTAGTATTATATTTAGGATAACAATAAATAATTCGTACTGCACAGTACAAGAGGACTTAAACGATAATCACTTGGGATTTTAACGTTTATATCTTAGAGCAAGACTTCTTAAATTTTGTGTCGAGACGCGGATTGTGCTTGGTTTTCAGAAACTTTTCAGAAAATCGAGTATATCCTTCCTAATATTAACCATAAACATATGTAATATGTACAATGTATAATGTACAAATTTTTTTTTCAGTAGGTACAGTAGATAGTTTTTATAATGAGGGGTGGGCATCGCAAGAAAAATAACAATTCTATAGAGCGTCATAGTGTAAATAAGTTTGGCAAACCCTGCCTTAGAGAAAGTTCCTAATATTCGTTTATAAAAGATTGTAAAAATACTGAATTTTACGACTCTAAATATCAAACGGGGAATATTATTATATGCATCATTGAATAATTCATAAACTATTATAAGTACATGAGTAATATTAACTAGATCTAAAATCTACTAACCTAGTGTCCATTCCGATATAGACGCTGGCTTTCAGAGCCATGTCGGCGTTTACTTCCTTGATGACTTGTTCCGTTGTTGATTCTAAGTCATTATCACTGAAATAGAAAAATTACCATTATCATACAAGAACAACGTTGTTAAATAATTATCTTTTATACATACAAAAAGGTTTTTGTTTGAAAGAATAAAAAACACCTTTAAAATTTGACTTATTATTTTAATTTTAATCTATTTAATGTTGATTGACTTTCGATCATATTATCATTGTACTTTGCCATATAAAGCTCAGTTTTTTGTGTAAACATTGAAAAAGTTGTACAAGATAATCGATGAAACCGCAGAAAAACTCAAAATCAATACAGCTATGTAACATTGAATAACCTTCACTCAAATGCAGATGTAGTTTGCCTTGAAAGGTGAAATGTCAACGTGAAACGTAAGATACGATACTTAAACAGTTTATATGGTATTAAGTATGTCTAAGATCATTATTAGCAAGGATGGGTTAATCACGCTTCAACGTCTTCACCTATTAAAATTGGGGTTTTTCTTATTCTTTAGCGGACAACGGAGCAGGTTTCCTAAATGGTAAGAGAACACTGACGCCCATTAACAACCACGCCACAGTCCGCGCATTGGTTGTGTTACCGGTTTTTTACACCGCTTAAGCGGTACTTTTAAGGGCTTTCGATATCCTCACTCACTCAGGGAAACACACTAAGGACGCGCCAACCACATTAGTGGCCGGCCCAGTTAGCATATGCTTCAGCATGGCTCTCCCACGGGTGCGACAGTATTAAGACATTCGCTCAGCCAGTGTCAAGTCTTTCAAGAGACCAAATAAATTATAAATTAAATTATAGTCATCCGGACCGGAATTCGATCCCTCGCTTCCTCTCGCTTCATGGTACATTTTTAAAACCATTAAGCTACGAGGCTCTCATGTAAAATTAGTGTCATCTTATTGGAAATTTGAGTGTTTTAAATATGGAATTTCGATAATTTTATTCTAATACATAGTCTAAAGATACCGTTTCCTAACGAAACAAAATAAACTATGTACTTAGAGGCGCGACGTATAAAGACGCGAAATAACTTTCGAAGTGAGCATTAATATCATTTGTCATACATTTATTATATTACTATAAAATATTCAATTTAATAGTTAGAGCAATCGGTGTTTGTCTGTGAGTGTCTAGAAAAATTGTTGATACATTTCCGAGATAGTTAGTTTCCTGTTTTTAAAGTCAATACATGGCCGTAACTAACAAAATAGGGTGGTCAAAATCTGCTTGGTTAGGACTTTGACCTTTATCATACGATTACCTGACGTTAGCGAGTCTTGTGGCAATCTCTTCCCAGCTCTGTTCAAGCATTTCACCATCGGGATCGATCAATTTGACGCCATTGTCTGGCTCCAGATTATGCGAGGCCGTGATCATCATTCCGATTGTCCGACCTGAATTAAGAAAATGACCCATTAAATTAATTCTATTTTAATAGTGGCTGGGCGTCTAAACACTGTCACACCCGTAGCAGGGTCACGTCGAAACTTATGTTAAGGCACAAATTTTGACGGCTCGTTCGAAACTATATAAACACCATTGTGAAACTAGTGCTGTGTTTCGCTGAGTGAATGGAATATCGGAGTATAATATTATACCATTAATGTGGCGTAGAAAGCCGGCAACACAACCAAAGCGCGTATTTGGCGCGGTTATCCATGGGCGGCGATGAGCTCTTACTCGCCTGCTTTGTTGCCCGCTATACCATAAACAACCATTCTTACTACTTTTAAATTCCTGTTTAATTCTGTAAAGCAACTCCAGTACTATCAATAAAGCTGGACAGTGGATACGATATTAAGTGAAAGTTCAAAATACTGATCTGATGATTTTAATCATAGTGATATATAGATATTTTCAGGCGTGCGATGTAGGGTTTATATAGTTCTCGATATAGTTTCCAACATTTACAACGGTCATAATTCAACTAAATTCCACAACTAACAAACCGACATAAGTTGTTAAATAGTAAAATACATTTGTATGTATTTTACGAGTATACCTAATAAATAAATACATGTTATATAAATTATTGCCTTAGCCTTAAATTATAGCTTCAGCCATCCGTTGATATGATCAGAGATATATATTCATTAGTATCTAACGCAAATTTATATTTCCGTAAATTTACTATGTACCCATATTATGTTAAGTCGGTTCCGCGTAAATTTGTTACCGATAATTACTTTGGGCTGGTTTAGTGATTATTAAGCAATATTTTAATTGCCTTAAAGAAGTTATTAGAGCAGAAAGCCGCGATAATATGTAACCAAACGTGGGGTACGCCGACATTTCTCTCATGCACTAAATTTTTGAAGACAATTGTTTATATGTAACATTTTAAAAAATATTACATTTTTCTTATATCACATCATAGTAAACTTTACTTTTGCATGAATAGTAAATCAGTTCCAATTATTTATCTATTTATTGAATGAGTCATCTCCAAGAAGTGTAAATATTAATCTATTTGATTACAAAGTAGAGCCACGCCCGATTAGATCACGAATTGATAAATTATTATTCGCTTGTATCGACATAGATTTAGAATTCAGATACTATTTTTTATGGTATATCGGAACAGTTGGGTCTCCTACATGGTAAGAGAACACCGCTGCCCACCAACAACCGCGACGCAATCCACGCTTTGGTCGAGTTGCCGGTTTTTACGCCGCTTATGCGGTATAATTTCAAGGAGTTTTCAGCATGGCACTGCCACGGGTAAAATCATAAAACCTACAACGTATTTGGATTAC